>WNWK01003263.1:0-32500 GCA_009830355.1 Cherax destructor
CTTTTGTGAGGTACCTATAGAAGACTTTACTGAAATCAAAAAACATCATATTCCTTATCATTATCTACTGCCCAAATGCTTTTTAAAAAAAACGTCAAAAAATTTTGGCAGGAACGACCCCCGTGAACCCAGCGGTTCATTAATCAAATTATGCTCTTCAAGATGACTAATAATATCAGTATAATTTATTCCAAAATTTGCCAAAAAAAGTCGGCCTTTGGGGAAGATGGAATGGATTATCCCCTCGTTTAAAATAGGAACTCATTCCCCATTTCCACATCTCTGGCAAACACCAGTTTGGGGGGACGAAAACCCCCTTTAAAAGGTTTTACTAAGTTCCATCTTGCATTTTAATCCCGGAAAAACAACTACTACTACTATTACACATAACCCCCATGAAGGGGGGAGGTTAGCCCACAATGGCCAAGTCGGACGAAACGTCGTCGTAACCCCTTTTTTTACGTGGTTTTTGTTTTTTTTCCAGTAAGGGTTTGGGGCCTTTGTTCATTATATGCTCCCGCTGCTGCTATTACCCTCAGGTATGCCTCATTTTGCAGATATCACCTGACCTTTTAAAACTCTGTGTCCAGTATTATACTGGCTTTAAAAGAGCAACGGGGCCAAATTGATGTCTTTAGTTCAGGTCTGTTTACCTAATGAATGGGATGAAAACAACGCCAGATGGTTTTGTAAAACTTTAAAAAAATTTAATGCCAATTAAATAAGATAAGGTCACCTGTAGATCAAAGATGTGCGACATTAATTATTTTTTTTAAAAACATTTGTCGGTACTGTATACCTTAATAATGATAAGTACCCGCACTATCGACGAAAAAAAAAACGGGGGTTCATTTTTCCCCGTAATAATTTTAACGTCAACCATAACTTCAATCATTTTTTATTATATATTTAACCAAAACAAATGTTAACGTGTGGAAAAAAAATTAATTTTTTAAAAAAAAGTAAAAGTATTGTAAAAATAATTTAAAACAATCCAGCTTCATAAAAGGAGATGTCTGAGGTTTTTTTTATTATTTCACAGACAAAACCCTAGAAACAACGGCAGTTTTAAACCTCAGAGGTATTAGCATAACTGTTTTTAAATCCCCAACACTGCTTTTTTTTCTTTTTCCCCCCCCCCTCCGTTCATTAATATGCCTAAATTTGGGGGGGTGTGTCCTGCCACAACACTTATGTGATCATTTTATACTTTGTTAAACTATTTTTAAAAATAGACACTTTGCAAATTGGTATGAAAGAATGGATAAATACCGACATGATGAAATTAAAAACATGTGAAATCGACTTTATGTAGACGTTTCGCCCTCCAGTGGCTTTATCAATACAAATCTTTTGTATATAGTTTGTCTTCAAATTTTTCCTAGAATTTTGTATTGATAAAGCCACTGAGGGTTAAACGTCTACTTAAAGATCCCCAGATGTTGCAATGTCTAATTTTCAACTTGTCGGTATTATACCATTCTTGTACAAACTCCCTTTTTAATATAAATCCAGTGTTAATTTTTAGACGTGCTATTTCACCTGGTAATGTTATATGTCGCCGAATAGGTAAACTGGTCAGTTAGCAAGAACTCATTTAAAATTAAGTCCTTTCAAAATTTTCTTATACGTTTAAAGATATATTTTTTTTCATTTATTTTAAATGTAAAACTTATTTTGTACCAAAAGAACCTTAGAAAACTTACCTAACCTTATTATAACAAGCGCAATTTAATTTAGCCTAATCCAACTAAATATATTTTAGATAAGTTTACAATAATTTAATAATAAACAAACACAATGAAGGTATTTTACTCATTAGGTTCAAAATGATTTTTGCTAAATTAATGCATACACAAATTTTCCCTTTCCTTATTCGGCAAGAAGAGCGTTGCTATTTAAGCCAAAATCGTAAGTTTACCTATACTAGCAAAATGTAAAAATAAAATATCCAAATGGTACAAATTAATGGTATACACACCTTATATAATAATAATTATTTTTTTTCCAAAAGTGTTGTTTAATATTTAATTGTTTTAAATTTTCCCTTCGCTTTTTGGGGGATTATCTGAAATTTTTCACGGGGGGGGAACGTCGGGGTAGATGGTGGGGACTAATTTAAAGTCCTTGTTTTTACCTTCAAGAAAAACTCCAGAGCGACTCTGACGCTAAACATCCGCAGATGGTACCATGGTTAGGAACCCCGGTTAGGTACTATGGTTAGGGTACCATGGATCATAGTACTAATAGATCCCAAGGTTTTATCCTAGGATGCCTTTGATTTGAAATCATACCCGTACTGAAAGAGGTAATCAAAAGATTATACAGGGTTGCCTCAAAGGGGGTAATGAAGATGTTCCATTGATGTCTCATTCTCGCTATATACAAGGAGTCAGAGATGATGATTTTCCCAAATCGAAATATATAAAAGCTGTTAAGTCCCCCCCCGAGGTAAGATGAAGTCCCCAGAGGTAAAGATGAAGTCCCCAAAAGGTAAGATTTTTAAGTCCCCAAAGAGGTAAGTGATGAAGGGGGCCAAAGCAAGAGGGTAAGAGGCTGCTTAAAGGGCCCAAATTTAAGAGGGAAAAGGAAGAAAGGGGTTAAAAAGGTAAGAGGGGCCCTTTAAAAGGAAGTGACGAAAAGGCAGAATAAGAGGGCTTAAAAGGCAGAGAAGAGGGCTTAAAAGGCAGAGTAAGAGGGCTTAAATGGTAGAGAAGAGGGCTTAAAGGCAGAGTGAAGAGGGCTTAAAGGAGAGTAAGAGGGCTTAAAGGCAGAGTAAGAGGGCTTAAATGGAGAGTAAGAGGGCTTAAAAGGCAGAGTAAGAGGGCTTTTGGAGAGTAAGAGGGCTTTAAAAAAAGGCAGAGAAGAGGGCTTAAATGGAGAGTAAGAGGGCTTAAAAAGGGGGGAAGTTAGAGTAAGAGGGCTTAAAAGGCAGAGTAAGAGGGCTTAAAAGGCAGAGTAAGAGGGCTTAAAAGGCAAAAAGGGGTTTTAAAAGGGCTTAAAAGGCAGAGTAAGAGGGGTTAAAAGGCAGAGTAAGAGGGGAAATAGTGTAAGATCAGTGTGGGAAAAAACTTCTATATTCTGAGACGCTTATGAATTTTCTGAAGGTACTGTCCACGTGTCAAAAATGACACCCGCCAACATAAACAAACACCGAATCCCAAATCAAATGACAAATATCCTAAAATTACGTCGAAGCGAATGCAAACTGAAAATTAATCTGAATTATTTCCCTATACCTATTTTTACGTAGGTCTTTACGGGAAACTGGAAATTTAGTTTAACTTAATGAATGGATATCCCAGGACCGTGTAGGATACTGGAGAACACACCCTTCTTCACTGTCCTCAACACACTGGTAAATAGTTACCTTGGATACGCATTTTTTAGAAAATAATTTTAAGAAGTATCAAACAGTTCATAATTTGAACATACTTCATAAGCCGTATTTATTAAGTGCTCTAACACATTAATAGTCTTAGAACACGTATTCCAACACTATTAATAGTGTTCCAACACTATTAATAAGTGTTCCAACACTATTAATAAGTGTTCCAACACTATTAATAAGTGTTCCAACACTATTAATAAGTATTTCCAACACTATTAATAAGTATTTCGACACTATTAATAAGTTTTCCAGCACTTAAGTGTTCTAATACTATTAATAAGTGTTCCGATACTATTAGCTTCATACTATTTTGAATACTACTAATATAACTTGAACCTAGATTACTAAATATTAGTTTTCTATGTAGAGTAAAAGGAAACCTATTATTACTATTACTACGCAAAGTATCTAGAAATGTCAATGTTAAATGTTCTTAAATGTCACATGTAAAGTTCGTTTGTATTCAGAGTTAAGAAATGTTTACAAATTTAGCCACACGAGTCATGTCTATCGTAGGAAGGCGTTGTCCTTATACCTGTGATAATATAAAGGCAAGTGGACAGTTACCTAACCATGGGGAAGTCGTAAAAGGCGACTAAGGTTTAAGAGGCGACTAAAATGCCGGGAGCAAGAGGCTAGTAACCCCCTTCTCCTGTGTAAATTACTCAGTTTAAAAACAAAGAACTTTCGTTTTTCTTTTTAGGTCACCCTCCCTCGGTGGGATACGGCTGGTTCATTAAAAAAAAAACTTCATAGAAGCACAGAAAGACATTCTGAATAGTTGGACCCGGAGATGTATCCCTGGCATCCCATCTGAGAGAGTACAGGTAGCACAGAAAGACATTGGACCCGGAGATGTATCCCTGGCATCCCATCTGAGAGAGTACAGGTAGCACAGAAAGACATTGGACCCGGAGATGTATCCCTGGCATCCCATCTGAGAGAGTACAGGTAGCACATTATTATAATCAAATAGAAGCGCTAAACCACAGGGGTTATACAGCACAGGTAGCACAGAAAGACATTGGACCTGGAGATGTATCCTGGCATCCCATCTAAGAGAGTACAGGTTACTGTGAAAATTGAGTCTGTCGTTGCAGTTTCCAATGTTTTTCGAAGTAATTTTCTTTTTCTATCTGGGATATTTGTAAATAATGATTGTACATCTAGACTAGCCATAAAAACCATCCTGTTTTATTTTACATATTTCCCTAACAATATAAACAAATAATATCGTGTTAGTTTTTTTTTGGTAAATGAAGTCTAATGGTAGGAAAAATTAGGCAAGATTATAGCTCAATGTTGCAGAAGTTGTTATAGCTCAATGTTGCAGAAGTTATTATTGGTCGCTGTGGACACCAATGTTGTGGTGGGACTTAGAAGTGATAATGTCAGATCTCACTTTTAAGAACCACAGCAGAGTCATTATCGCAGACATGTCGAAAATGATGGGTTCGAGACCTAAAATATTCATGACAAGAGATGTCATGTCAGTGATGATACACTGTCTTATTTTCTCTACACTGGTATATTGCTGTACTCTTAACAACGTCTTTTAAGTAAGGTGAAATTTCAGACGCTACAGTGTAAAGAGAAAATTCACTGCCTGTATAAATTCAGTCACGCACCTACAATGTGCCAACATTAAAAGCCTGATTGATGCGGGATAAGTACTCCTTCCCTCACGCGAGTCTGTATACAGACGGTAATAAGAACTATCAAAATTCAGTTAGTTCTAAGATTAAATAAAACTTATGTTAACCACAGTTTATTTGCTCCAGAAAGTTAACCCCAGAAAATGCCGTGCCCATATCATATGACAACAGGAAAATGCAACCTCCCTTTCTGTAAGCTTTTCCACTCTGAAATGTGTCACTCATCAGTTCAGGAAAGACAGTGCTATAACCTATATTGCCAGGCACACCACCTAAAGGGTACAAGACGACACAGAACATCCAGACCATGGCAAAACCTGGGTAGCCACAGCCACTCCGGAGAGAGAGGTTTTTTAGCGCCAGGAAGGAAAAAAAAGCTGGCAGGAAATGACAGAAATCGTACACCAACTGCAATCATTTCTGGAGTGGAATCACAGTCAATGGCCTCCACTCCAAAACAACAGATATTAGTACCAGGAAAAAAAGACCCCCCATACCACCAATCCGACGACACTCACTTTTTGGAAATATACAGGGTCTAAAGTCAGCGACGAACAACAAAATACCTTACATTCGTGGACTGCTTACAGAGTCAAATGCAATGTTTGTGGCTTTCACAGAGACCCACATAAAGGATCACTTGGACAATGAAATATGGATCCCTGGCTACAACCTATACAGATGTGACAGAGTGAACAGGCAAAAGGAAGGGGGGGTTGGCCTGTATATCAGAGTCACTTATATGCTCAGAACTACTAAATGCCTGGCCCATGGCCGGGCTCAGAGAGTAGATAAACTCTCGAAACTCTTCAAAGGTATGTAGTTGAAGTTTTAGTAGTAAAGATCGAGAATCAAAACCTGGTCATCGTGGTTGTATACAAGCCTCCGGATGCAACGTCCCAACAATTCCAGGAACAGCTTCTTAAAATTGACCACTGTCTGGAAAACCTTCCAGCTCCTGCCCCCAACATCTTGCTCCTGGGGGACTTCAACCTAAGGCACCTAAAATGGAGGAATATAGCAAATAATGTGGTAGCAGAGATAACACCAGGAGGCAGCTCAGATGAAAACTCGCACACACATGAACTTTTAAATCTCTGCACCAAATTTACCTTAAACCAGCAAATAGTAGAGCCTACAAGATTAGAGAATACGCTGGACCTCATCTTCACTAACAATGATGATCTGATACGAAATGTCATCATATCAAAAACGATATACTCAGATCACAACATAATAGAGGTCCAGACATGTATGCGGGGAGCCCCAGATCGACAAAATGTGATCAGTCGCGAGGGAGCCTTCTCCAATTTCAACTTCAATAAGAAAAACATAAGGTGGGACCAAGTAAACCAAGTCCTAAATGATATAAACTGGGAAGATAGCCTAAGCATCACGGATCCTATGTCTAGAACAAATTAATTCTGAAAGTTTGCTCAAGGCAAATTCCCTTAAGGAAAAGGAGAAGATGTAAACTAGAAAGAGAGAGGCGCTCCCTATACAGGCGAAGGCAAAGAATAACAGAGCGGCTACAAAAGGCCAATATATCTGAAATACGTAGGGAGACACTGGTCAGAGAAATAGCAAACATCGAATTAAAACTAAAGGAATCTTACAGGAATCAAGAAATGCAGGAAGAACTAAAAGCCATAAATGAAATTTAAAGAAACCCAAAGTATTTCTTTTCTTATGCCAAAACAAAGTCGAGAACAACATCCAGTATTGGGCCCCTACTTAAACGAGATGGGTCCTACACAGATGACAGCAAGGAAATGAGTGAGCTACTAAAGTCCCAGTATGACTCAGTTTTTAGAGAGCCGCTAACCAAACTGAAAGTTGAAGACCTAAATGATTTTTTTATGAGAGTGCCACAGAACCTGGTAGACGCAAGCCTATCTGACATTACCCTGACGCCACATGACTTCGAAAAGGCGATAAATGACATGCCCATGCACTCTGCTCCAGGCCCAGACTCATGGAACTCAGTGTTCATCAAGAACTGCAAGAAGCCCCTATCACGTGCTTTTAACATCCTATGGAGAGGGAGCATGGACACTGGGGTCGTCCGCAGTTACTAAAAACAACAGACATAGCCCCACTCCACAAAGGCGCTAACGTCCCATATCATAAAAATCTTTGAAAGGGTTCTAAGAAGCAAGATCGCCACTCATCTAGATAACCATCAATTACACAACCCAGGGCAGCATGGGTTTAGAGCAGGTCGCTCCTGTCTGTCCCAACTACTGGACCACTACGACAAGGTCCTGGATGCTCTAGAAGACAAACAGAATGCAGATGTTATATACACAGACTTTGCAAAAGCTTTTGACAAGTGTGACCATGGTGTAATAGCACACAAAATGCGTGATAAAGGAATAACAGGAAAAGTTGGTAGATGGATCTATAATTTCCTAACAAGTAGAACACAAAGAGTAGTAGTCAACAGAGTAAAGTCTGAGGCGGCTACGGTGAAAAGTTCTGTTCCACAAGGCACAGTACTCGCTCCCATCCTGTTCCTCATCCTTATATCGGATATAGACAGGGATATCAGCCACAGTGCCTTGTCTTCCTTTGCAGATGACACCCGAATCTGCATGACAGTGTCCAGTATTGAAGACACTGCAAGACTCCAAGCAGACATCAACCAAATCTTTAAATGGGCTGCAGAAAACAATATGAAGTTCAATGATGAGAAATTTCAATTACTCAGATATGGAAAACGTGAGGAAATTAAAATCTCATCGGAGTATAAAACAAATTCCAACCACACAATAGAGCGAAAAACTAATGTCAAAGACCTGGGAGTGATCATGACAGAGGATCTCACCTTCAAGGACCATAACACCGTAGCAATCGCATCTGCCAGAAAAATTACAGGATGGATATTGAGAACCTTCAAAACCAGGGATGCCAAGCCCATGTTGACACTTTTCAGGTCGCTTGTTCTATCTAGGCTGGAATATTGCTGCACACTAACTGCACCTTTCAAGGCAGGTGAAATTGCTGACCTAGAAAATGTGCAGAGAACCTTCACAGAACGCATAACTACAATAAACCACCTCAATTACTGGGAACGCTTGAAGTTCCTAAACCTGTACTCCCTGGAACGCAGGCGGGAGAGATACATTATTATATACACTTGGAAAATAGTAGAGGGATTAGTACCAAACTTGCACACGAGAGTCACTCCCTACAAAAGCAAAAGACTCAGCAGACGATGTAACATCCCCCTAATGAAAAGCAATGGTGCCACTAACACGTTGAGAGACAACACATTAAGTGTCAGTGGCCCAAGACTGTTCAACTGCCTCCCAGCATACATAAGAGGGATTACCAACAGACCCCTGGCTGTCTTCAAGCAGGCACTGGACAGGCACCTAAAGTTGGTGCCTGACCAGCCAGGCTGTGGTTCGTACGTTGGACTGAGTGCGGCCAGCAGTAACAGCCTGGTTGATCAGGCTCTTATCCAACATGAGGCCTGGTCATAGACCGGCCGCAGGGGCGTTGACCCCTGGAACTCTCTCCAGGTAAACTCCAGGTAACAAATATTTTATAAAAAAAATTAAAGGGCAGAATACGGTGACTGTTACAGTACATAAATAAGCCTCACATAGAAGTATTTAAAAATAAATTGATGTGCTAAGCGGGTAGGTAAACATATATTGTATTATGCAATAATAGTGAACAAGCTTCACAAAATGCAAAACAACCACGGGGGGAATTGACTGATAGTTCTAGGCCTTTTGTGTTGCAATCAACACATCAGCTTGCAATGTTGCAAAAAAGGAGGAATTCCAAGATAATACGTTCAGAGGAAGCGTCTTTGCTCGAGCTTAGAATTCCTCCTTTTTCTGCAACTGCAAGCTCCTGATGCGTTGACTGCAACACGAATTCCTAGAGCTGTCACTCAACTCCCCCGTGGTCGTCTTGCATATATTCTATTATGAAACTGTCATTAATATTAATCAGTATGGTAAATTAAGGGGTTGCAAGCTTTTCGAAATATATATTCCTATATTCCACTATAAAATAATGACTCTAAGCGAGGATTACCAGGTATTTAACACCTGTAATTTTATAATTAAAAGACACTGTTAAATAATTATATATGTATTAGCATTATTCCAGTCTTTAGTGTCAGTATCTCCAGTATAACCAAACTCCACAACTTGAGTGATAGATGCCATTAATATAAGAGACTAAATACGTTACCCAAGACAGGAAACAAAGGGCAGCTGACAAGCGCAGATAACAGCTGACAGTGCTGAGAGCAGCTGACATCAGCCTAGAGTGACAAGATTACAAAAGTACCCACTGGAATGCTGCCTATATACCACTACACCAGAACCTGCTGCCTATATACCACTACACTAGAACCTCTGATACGTCTGTGAACCTGTGGCCGAGAGAGTGATACCCAGACAAGTCTGGTTATTTAAGAAATCCTCCAGTAGTGAGCAAAATCCTACAATAAGATCACAGTAAACAGGTGATATCAGAATATTCAGAACAACCACTGTGAAAAAATAGTGAAATTCCACATTACCGAGGAAGTATAAAAACAAAACATCAACAGGAAGGCATATAAGGGCAAGACTACACCTCACAGTCACGTCACAACAAGACTACACCTCACAGTCGCGTCACAACACAACTACACCTCACAGTCGCGTCACAACACAACTACACCTCACAGTCGCGTCACAACAACAAGACTACACCTCACAGTCACGTCACAACAAGACTACACCTCACAGTCACGTCACAACAACAAGACTACACCTCACAGTCGCGTCACAACACCCGACTCTGTGAAACACAACTGATACTCTACCCAAGCATTAAGATTTTGTACTTGTCTAATGTATCATTAAATTCTTCCAGATTTTATTCATTATAAATAAATCCAATTTATATAAACCAAAAGAAATATTCATATTTTCAACACTGCTTTTTATAAACCATTGATTTGCTTGATACAACTTTCTCAGCCTTTTGAAAATCAACTCGATGGTTAAAATCTCTCGCATGAATAAACAGAGCAACATCTGGGTATGTATATTGTAGACGTTGGTGTGAAGAGCACCGTAGTCGTAAAGATTCTGGAGGACAGGCAAGAAGGTTGGCGCTTATATACTGGCGTCAGGTGGAAGGGGACTGGTAGCAGACGAGGGCATAGTCACTGGTAGGCGGGATTCCCCAGTGGAAGTAGGTCATACCCAGTAATAACTGTGACTAGTGATAACTGTGACAAGTGACACTTGAGCGAGGCTCTGACGCCTTCCTGGTCACATAAACAAACTAATACACAAATAACTAAGACATAGGAGAAAGTGTGACTCTTTAATGGTGCAAGTCAGAGCGAAACATCGCCCTAAGTTTCTGTGTGGGGGTTATTTGTGTATTGTTCCAGTCACGGTATTGCGACTTTGTGTTCTTTAAAAACAAAATCAGACACGAGAAACATAATGTAGTTTAAAAAGGGGTTAAAAACCTTATAATACAAAGTATAAAACTCTGAACTTTGCTCAGATTTAAGTTACACCATTAAGGAAAAATCTTAAGACTTCACCTTACGAAAACAAAGCAAATGCGATAGTAATTATGGACAAGGTAGATTATATGGGGAAAATAATGTATTACTAGAAGACGGGGAAACTGAGGTGCCCCTTAAGTCTCACCTTTCACCTGTGAATGTTTTTTCTACTCGCAATTTATCCATCTCGTTCACAACACTGGGCAGGATTCAATACCCATTGTTCAGGCCGAATTTTCTTAGCCCGAATAAAAGACTGGTGTCGATTTTTAGTGAAGCAGTCGTTTACAAAGGTGTTTTTTTTTGTTCATGCTAGAGGGGTCACTGAAGATCTTACCGAGAGGATACGAACCCTTAACAAAACTGTAGCATGAAGGGCACCTTGATAACACTAGGCTCCTAACATGAAGGGTACCTTGATAACACTAGGCTCCTAACATGAAGGGCACCTTGATAACACTAGGCTCCTAACATGAAGGGTACCTTGATAACACTAGGCTCCTAACATGAAGGGCACCTTGATAACACTAGGCTCCTAACATGAAGGGCACCTTGATAACACTAGGCTCCTAACATGAAGGGTACCTTGATAACACTAGGCTCCTAACATGAAGGGCACCTTGATAACATTAGGCTCCTAACATGAAGGGCACCTTGATAACACTAGGCTCCTAACATGAAGGGCACCTTGATAACACTAGGCTCCTAACATGAAGGGCACCTTGATAACACTAGGCTCCTAACATGAAGGGCACCTTGATAACACTAGGCTCCTAACATGAAGGGCACCTTGATAACATTAGGCTCCTAACATGAAGGGTACCTTGATAACACTAGGCTCCTAACATGAAGGGCACCTTGATAACACTAGGCTCCTAACATGAAGGGCACCTTGATAACATTAGGCTCCTAACATGAAGGGCACCTTGATAACACTAGGCTCCTAACATGAAGGGCACCTTGATAACACTAGGCTCCTAACATGAAGGGCACCTTGATAACACTAGGCTCCTAACATGAAGGGCACCTTGATAACACTAGGCTCCTAACATGAAGGGCACCTTGATAACACTAGGCTCCTAACATGAAGGGCACCTTGATAACATTAGGCTCCTAACATGAAGGGCACCTTGATAACATTAGGCACCTAACATGAAGGGTACCTTGATAACACTAAGCTCCTAACACGAAGGATATTTTAATAACACTAGGCTCTTAATATAACACTAGGCTTCTAATATAACACTAGGTTCCTAATATAACGCTTTAATAACACTAGGCTCCTAATATAACGCTTTAATAACACTAGGCTCCTAGTGTAACACTTTAATAACACTAGACTCCTAATATGACACTTTAATAACATTAGGCTCATAATATAACATTAGGCTCCTAATATAACAATTTAATAACACTAGACTCCTAATATGACACTTTAATAACATTAGGCTCCTAATATAACACTAGGCTCCTAATATAACGCTTTAATAACACTAGGCTCCTAATATAACGCTTTAATAACATTAGGCTCCTAATATAACACTTTAATAACACTAGGCTTCTAATATAACACTTTAATAACACTAGGCTCCTAATATAACACTTTAATAACACTAGGCTCCTAATATGACACTTTAATAACACTAGGCTCCTAATATGACACTTTAATAACACTAGGCTCCTAATATGACACTTTAATAACACTAGGCTCCTAATATGACACTTTAATAACACTAGGCTCCTAATATAACACTAACACTAGGCTCCTAATATAACACTAACACTAGGCTCCTAATATAACACTAACACTAGGCTCCTAATATAACACTTTAATAACACTTGGCTCCTAATATGTCACTAATAACACTAGGCTCCTAATATGACACTTTAATAACACTAGGCTCCTAATATGACACTTTAATAACACTAGGCTCCTAACATGACACTTTAATAACACTAGGCTCCTAATATGACACTTTAATAACACTAGGCTCCTAATATAACACTTTAATAACACTAGGCTCCTAATATGACATTTTAATAACACTTGGCTCCTAATATGACACTTTAATAACACTTGGCTCCTAATATGACACTAATAACACTAGACTCCTAATATAACACTAATAACACTAGTCTCCTAATATAACACTAATAACACTAGGCTCCTAATATAACACTTTAATAACACTAGGCTCAATGATCACTCTCAACTCATCTTTAATAACAAAGACGCAGTGATAAAAAAAACACAAGAAAAGTTGATTTCATTGCAAATTTCGACGTTTCTGAGCAGTTTGAAGTTTTCTGATATATATCAAATTTTAGTCGTTATGCGAAGAACAAATAAGGGACAATATCGTGACTGGAACAATACACAAATAACCCACACGAGAGAATGAAACTTATAAGATGTTTCGGCCCGACTCGTTGACTAGTTAATGGTCCAAGTTGGAGCGAAACGTCGTATAAGTTTCTTTCTCCTAAGTGCGGGTTATTTGTGTATAGCCATAAATGTACATGTGTAAAACAGGTTAGGTTAGCTTAGGTAAGGTTTGGTAAGGTTAAGTTAGGTAAGGTTAGGTTAGGTAACGTTAGGTTAGGTAACGTTTGGTAAGGTTAGGTTAGGTAACGTTAGGTTAGGTAACGTTTGGTAAGGTTAGGTTACGTTAGGTTTGGTAATGTTAGGTTAGGTTTGGTAATGTTAGGTTAGGTTTGGTAATGTTAGGTTAGGTTTGGTAATGTTAGGTTAGGTTAGGTTTGGTAATGTTAGGTTAGGTTAGGTTTGGTAATGTTAGGTTTGGTTAGGTTTGGTAATGTTAGGTTAGGTTAGATAAGGTTAGGTTAGGTTAGGTTAGGTTTTTCAGAAAACAGGACAAGTGTTTCCTGACGCGAGTATTAGTCTTAGCTTTGGTCATCTGACCGAGACCTTCCACTCGCCTTCCGGTCCACACTTTTAAAAAACGGTTCAAGTTACTAAACGTCCAGTGGACCCCGTCATTAAAACCCGTACTGATGTTACATATATCGTGAAGAACGTCGTAAACTGTCATTGTTTTCATGTCAAAATACTTCATAACAGAGGTGTCAGGTACCTGAAACACGATCTGGTCTGATTGAGTAGATCAGATAATCGAACGTCAATTGAGTTATTCCCAGTCTGGGATTTTTATCTTTTTTTCATTGGGGAAATTTGCTAATATAAGGGGGAAATTTTAGCAATTTTTTTTATAAGAAGTAAAACCTTTTATATTTCTCAAGATTTTCAGTTTGTTGGCCAAATTTAACATAAAGAGTGAGAAAGATTCATAAGGAAGAGGCAGTATAAAAGAAAGAGGCAGTATAAAAGAAAGAGGCAGTATAAAAGAAAGAGGCAGTATAAAAGAAAGAGGCAGTATAAAAGAAAGAGGCAGTATAAAAGAAAGAGGCAGTATAAAAGAAAGAGGCAGTATAAAAGAAAGAGGCAGTATAAAAGAAAGAGGCAGTATAAAAGAAAGAGGCAGTATAAAAGAAAGAGGCAGTATAAAAGAAAGAGGGAATTACGTAGGGAGAGATGAAGAGATGGGACAGGATAGAGAGTGGAGGCGGAAGTTGAGAGTGGATGTGGATGGCAGAGAGGGAGGAGGGGTCAGGTAGGAGAGGGAGGGAGGGAGGGGTCAGGGAGGAGAGGGATGGAGGGTGGGGTCAGGGAGGGGAGGGGTGTAAGGGTAGGGGGTCATGGAGGGATATGATGTCAGGGGAGGGATGGAGGGGGCGTCAGAGTTGGATGGTGGGGGAGGAAGGGGGTATTGGGGTCAGCGAGGAAGGTTGGGGGGAACAAGCTGGGGGTCACTGAACCTTTCCTCTCATACCAGTCCTTAGTGACGCCGCTACCAGGTGGTTGTGGTTGATGATGGTGGTGGTTGTTGTGGTTGATGATGGTGGTGGTGGTTGTGGTTGATGGTAGTAGTGGTTGTTGTGGTTGATGGTAGTAGTGGTTGTGGTTGATGGTAGTAGTTGCTGTGATTGATGGTAGTAGTGGTTGTAATTGATGGTAGTGGTGGTTGTGTTTGATGGTAGTTGCTGTGATTGATGGTAGTGGTGGTTGTGTTTGATGGTAGTTGCTGTGATTGATGGTAGTAGTGGTTGTTGTGGTTGATAGTGGTGATGGTTGTTGTGGATGGTGGTTGTGGTTGATGGTCATAGTGGTTGTTGTGGTTGAGGATGGTGGTTGTTGTGATAGTTGATGGTTGTTGTGGTTGATGGTGGTGGTTGTTGTATTTGATGGGGATTGTTGTGGTTTATGGTGGTTGTTGTGATAGTGGTTGTGGCTGATGGTGGTTGTAGTTAATGGTGGCTATTGTGGTTGATGGTAATGGTGGTTGTGGTTGGTAATGGTGGTGGGGGTTATCGTTGGTATTGTGGGTGGTGGTTGTGGTTATAATTGTTGTGATTTTTAGTGACGATGGTTGTTGGTGCTGTATGGTTGGCAGTGGATGTTATGGTAAGGTTGGTAATGGTGGTTGTTTCTGTGTTGGTAATTTTATGGATGTCATTATAGTAGTGGTTGAGGTAGTAGTTGGGTGGTGGTTGGTAGTAGTTGTAGTGATTAGTTCCGGCTGGTTCTACCCGAGACCAGCTGTTGGTGCTGGCTGCAGAAACACCAACGTACACACACAGATTTAGAACTTTCAAGCTTCTTCTTGAAGACAGGTAACGAGTTACTAGTAGAACTATCTTCAAGCTTCTTCTTGAAGACAGGTAACGAGTTACTAGTAGAACTATCTTCAAGCTTCTTCTTGAAGACAGGTAACGAGTTACTAGTAGAACTATCTTCAAGCTTCTTCTTGAAGACAGGTAACGAGTTACTAGTAGAACTATCTTCAAGCTTCTTCTTGAAGACAGGTAACGAGTTACTAGTAGAACTATCTTCAAGCTTCTTCTTGAAGACAGGTAACGAGTTACTAGTAGAACTATCTTCAAGCTTCTTCTTGAAGACAGGTAACGAGTTACTGGTAATGCTCCATAGGTTTTAAGATTACATTAAAAGTAATTTTACCCTTTTTAATTTCTCATGGTGGTTACATAACGCCTTTCTAGTCTCACTCTTTTATAAGAAGTGTTTTAAGAGTGCATATTCGGAGGTATTTTTTCCAGGACTTTACTAGTGTACCTTTTAGAAGAGTCATATGTGCCGTGAAAGTTCTCTGTATCTTCTCCAGGTGTGTAAATTTGCCTGTCTTTGAGAGTGGTTCTTAAGGCACAGTTTTATTTCCTTCTTGAGACAAGTGTCTTGAAGAGTATCTTTATTTGCTGGACATCTTTTGTTCCGAAGGTTCTCATTATTTAGTTTATATTCTTGTAGCTGTGATAATACCACTGTTGTGATGTTTGTGGAAAGATCTCACCACTTATTTATTCCCTTGTTTACTCCTTGGATTGCTTTGATTACGTTGTTTACTCTGTTCAACTTCGTTTTATATTTTTTGGCCTTATTGGTGAAGCTATGATTGGTCTTTCTTGAATGACATTGTTTTCTGAAAATCACTGGAAGACTTGAATTATGTCACCTTGGAGGTTAGCTGTGGCCTGTGGTAGTAAGGGACTATTACGAACACAGGTGTGGCCTGCACACCTGGTTGTACCACGATAATCAAGATAAGACTGAGGACCTAGCAAAAGTCAGCAGAGAGTAAATACTTATATATATATTTCACCAAAACAACATGCAAATATGTGTACACTGTATAAACATTGTTCATATACTTGTACCCTGTTTTGGTGAAGGAAAAATATTTAAGTATTTATTGCTGACTCTTGCTGTTTCTCAGTCTTATCTTGGTTACCGTGCTACAACCAGGTGTGCAGGCCACACCTGTGTCCATAATAAACACACTGTGACCGCGGCCTGGTCACAGACCGGGCCGCGGGGGCGTTGACCCCTGGAATTCTCTCCAGGTAGACGTATCGCCGCTTGTAACTTATAATTGCTAAGACAGTGACGACTGTGTAACTTACTCTATGTCATTGGCATTTTGAAATGGTGAGGATGGCTTCTGTGAGTTTCAAATAAATGTACCTTTATCGTGTATGGTGGGAGTTATACACAACATCGTGTATGACAGG
The DNA here is from genome assembly GCA_009830355.1 of Cherax destructor. Taxonomy (NCBI): domain Eukaryota; kingdom Metazoa; phylum Arthropoda; class Malacostraca; order Decapoda; family Parastacidae; genus Cherax; species Cherax destructor. The sequence continues at coordinate 16,688 of WNWK01003263.1, forward strand.
AGTTATACTCTTAAGCCAAGATGAATCAAGGTTGGCTCCTCCTCAGGAAAATTACAAAAATGGAAAAGATAAATAATAACAACAAAGATAAGCACTTTAATAGAATATTTTACGAAAAATAATAAATACTTAAATATGAATCTCAAATACTATCTTAATGAAAATGAAAAATGAAATAGATAAATAACAATTGTACTCAAAGCTAATATATACAGATGTTAGTTGGAAGGTGAACGTGTCGATGTCCTTGACACGGAAGCTCTGAATTGTTCCTTGTTTTCTGAACTCCTTGCTGATGTTGATGAATCGACGGATGTGTCAACAACCACTCGGCTGACATATGTTTCCAAAATCAAGTTAGAAACTCCCGTAGTTAACCAAGGTACCAGGGACTCAGGTGTCGTCCACGGGTGAATAACAGTTGCCTGGGTTTTGGCTCTAGTTGAACCACAGTTGATGAATAACAGCTGGAGATTATGTCTCTTGGTCTCACTTGAGATAATTCCAGCAAACCCACTCTGCTTTGTGCCAGATGACCCAAGCTGGTCCAGAAGGCTGTAAGGAAATTACAAGACAATCACTCACCACTCTAATAATCACTCTCATAGTAGGCATAAGGCCTTTAAAAGAAATGGTGAGACATATAAACAAATTACTTTACAATAAGACAGGGCAGGGCAGAATTAAGTTTCCAAAATCACGAGTGAAACTGAGAAGACTTACAGTGGAGTCGGGAGTGGAAAGTCAAGTGACAATTCCCGTGGCCGGAGTCTCACACTTCACTTCTCACTGGGTGGAAAAAGGGGGAGGGGATAGCGGGAGCTAGACACTCATCCTACCTTGACAAGCAAACTACCACACAACGATCACTATACAGACATTCACACTTTCATTACTCCTGTCTATGGACTTTTCCCTCACAGTGAGGATGGCTTCTGTGAGCTTCAAATAAATGTACCTTTAGGTTAAGCTGGAGTTGGATGTGGCTAGAAAGGAGATTCAGCTACTTTAAAAGGAGTACAAGGAACAAGGAAGAGGTATCCAGCTGCGACCCTGATGGGTCCTGCCACGACTGGAGCTAAAAATGAGGCAGTTCCAGGAGATTATTGTGGAGATCACATATACCTTCTCTGTGCTGCCAGACCAGTGTGGGTCGACAATTTAAAACGTCAATAATGCTATCAGTGAAGATAACATTATTCGTGTTTGGGGACGATTAGATTAAGTTTATGGGCAGGGTTTTTTGTTTAAAGGAAAGGAGTAGGAAGCAGTGGATTTTGTTAGCTGTTTAGACAGCATTATGAAAGGTAACAGGACCCAGTCTGGAGCCAGTGATGTTGGCAACTGTACAAGTGAATACCTGATAACAGGTACAGTGTAGCATTAGATTTAATTGCGTAGATGGGATAGATCCCTGTGTTATGTATCATTCTAACAAGGAGAGAAGTTGGAAATGAATGGTTTTTCTGGGAAATTGGCGTACTGCTGGTTAGACAAACACTGGAAGAATAAACCACGGTAGGAACTCATGGCAGGTGAGTCGTGAGAGACTAGACCAGTGGCTTACGACTCACCTGCCATGAGTTCTAACCCAACCCATACCATGGTTTATTTGCAATCGTATTACTGGAAGAATATTATACGAGAAATTGTTGACAACTACGACAATTTCTATGGCAGGAACGACATGTATGCCAGGGATAGGGTTCAGTTATCTAGGACAGAGGTAGCAGCTTTAGATAGTTCACTGGAAAGATCTGTTAGGGATTTAACTTAGAAATAGACGTATGGGTATTTGTGGAGACGAGTGGAATACGGTATGATAGACTTAGGCAGTGTGATTTGTCATGGTAAAGATAATAGCAACAGAAATAGGGGAAAGTCAAAGTTGAAAAGGGAAGAGATACAAAAGAAGAATTACCTTACATATTATGCAAATAGTGATTGTGCTAGGAATAAGATGGATGAAGTGAGGTTGACTGTGCAGGAGACGTTGATGTCATTGCAATAACTGAGACGTGCCTGCTGAGTGCCACATTCTGGAGCTTTAAGTTGCTCCATGTTGATTTAAATAACGAGAATGGTTGGCGGGATGCCACTATATGTCCAAGACAACTTGAATTACTGCATGAAAACTGATGTAAAACTGGAGGAAAACTGGAGGTACGATAAAGCTCATGGAAGAGGGAGAGAGTGGATCTAGTAGCGACCAGCGAAGAGACCAGTGAATCGACCTTTGAAACCACAAATAGGTGAGTACACAGTACACAAACATACATACACACACACACACACACACACACACACACACACACACACACACAGAGTCTGGTTAGAATTCTTATAGGGACTTGAAAAGTTGATTTAGATACGATATATCGATCCCTAAAGTTAGAGGGCAAGGGAGACCTATTTGGAAGGAAATTGTTAAGGCATCGAAGCACTATAACATGGTAGTTTCAGGGCCCTATTCACATCCTACCTTTCTCATTTATCTAACCTATTTTTTTTAATTGCCCAATGTTTGAGCCACCAGCAGCAACAGCCTGAGTGAGCAGGCAAGCACCAGAAAAGCCTGGCCCAAGGCCAGGCTATCAAAGGTAAAGGTACTACCCAACCAGTATTTTCCTAATTTTCTATATCTAAACTTATCCGATTTAAATCCAAATATATTGAGCTATTTATATCTCTTATTTATGTCTGTCTTCCACTTGTACAGTTGAAGACACATGTGTAACATCTGGGTATCTATTGTAGACGTTTCGCCCTCCAGTGGCTTTATCAATCAGATTCTAGGACAAAACTTGAAGACAGTAGAACTATATACAAAAGGTGAGGTAATCAGTCGCTCGGCCTTGGAGTTGGTGTGTTCAGCACCGTAGTTGTGGAGATTCTGAAGACCAGGTAAGGAGGCGAGCTTACTCTTATATATTCGTCAATTTAATTTGTGTATTTGTTAACAATAATGAGCTTAAAAAACTGATCCTTGTGGAACGCCACTTGTGACTTATACCCATTCTGATCTTACCCCATTAATACAAATTCTCTGTTGTCTAATTGTTAACTATTATTCTTGGCATTCTGCCATTAAAAAAAAAAGTCTTTTGTATGGATCTATCAAAAGCCTTACTAAAAACCAAATAAACAAAATCGGATCCTTTATCACGATTCACTACCTCATATACTGAAGAAAGTCAACAAATTAGTCAGAGATGAACGACCTCTTGTGGATCCACGTTGAGACTAGTCAAATTATGGTCGTCAAGGCGCATTCTTATCCCACTTATAATCGACTCTTAATAATTTACCGGCTATTGAAGTCAAGTTATTAAGTGGCAATTGGATGATAATGAGTTATCTCTTGATTTTAAAGTGGGACTTACATTGGCCAACATCCACGCCCCTGGCACCACACCTATCTGGAGTTATATTTCAAAGGTTAATTAGTGGTTCACTAATTAGTGGTTCAGAACCCTTGATAAAAGTTCATCGGGGCCTGGAGTTTACCTGGAGGGTGTTGCGGGGGTCGACGCCCCCGCGGCCTGGTCAATGACCAGGCCTCCCCCTAGAGACATATTTCTTTAATGGGTCAACCTTCAAGGCTGACCGACTGATTACATCGTCTCTACATCTCCACTGCTTCTGCCGCCTCTGTATTCGACTGTAGAAGCTTCTGTGTGGGCGAAACGTTTCACAATAAAGATACCTAACTTTTACACATGTGTCTAACTTAACAACTTTTTGAAATTGCGTATTATCATCACATTCCCAACCTCTAATAACATCCCTCATGACTGTCACACTGAATACTTTGTTTACCCAGAATTCATTATAAAATTAATTACCAGAATATTTTTTGTATCTTCTTGAGTTATGATGGGAAAAATAACTTGAATATCGATCACATTTCTATCTCAATGTCAATAAACTGTGCAGAGTTATTTTTAAGAGGATCTAACTCTTCTATATACCTGGAGTTTGCCTTAGGTTACTCAGAAATTTTTAATTTTATAGTTTCGTTCAGCATTTTTTTACCCCCCCCCCCCTCCTTTTTTTAAGCTCTTTGTTTTAATATAACTCCATTAGTTAAGTTTGTTGCATTAGCCTTTGCACAAGACTGTATTTGCTAGCAATGAGAACCAATGTATGTTGCTGGCTTTGCACTACAAGGTGTATTACTGGCTTTACCACCTCAACAATGTATGTTGCTGGCTTAGCACTACAAGGCATATTACTGGCTTACCACCTCAACAATGTTGCTGGTCTTGCACATTATAACATAAATGGTACACAATACCAAGAAAGTCATGTACTGGACACGTGTACAACACCTGGGTATCATTACTCTGCAAACTTTCGAAAATTAGTGGGTTTATTAATTCAGTACAGAGGTTATTAATTGGCAGGCAGTAGATGGTGAGGTAATCAGTCCTTTAGCCTCCAAGGTGTTGAAACTAGAGATAGAAGATTAGGTAATCAGTCCCTCGGCCTTGAATTCTTGAAACTGAGAGAGGATAATATGGTCCAGGAGGCGGATCCAGAGGATACTTTTCGCGGCCTGATTTGTTAGAAGAGGAAACAACGAAAGGAAACAGAGTACGAACTCCTGGGACAAAGGCTGCACGCCACCCTGAAAGCGAAGGGCCTCTGGGTGAGCATAATTGCAAGCATATCACCTGAGGCGCACATCAAGAGAATATCCGCTGCAGCAAATGCGAAACTGGTACATTTATGGATTGTTTTCAGGAACATCAAGACGGCATTCACGACTTTATACACGACATATATCAGGATCATTTATGAATAAGCAGCGCCAGAATGGAACCCCATGTCTGGTTAAGCACGTAAATAACTGGAAAAGCACAAAGGTTTGCAACGGAACCTGTCCAAGAGTTGAGGGGCTATGAACTATTAAGAGGAGCTAAACCTGATGACACAAGAAGACAGAAGGACCAGAGGTGATATGATTATGACGTACAAAATACTGACAGCAATTGAGAGGGTGAACAGACCGTCTGAGAGACGGATCTCAGGTACACGAGGTCACAGCTGGAAGTTTAAGACACAGATGAGTCACAGGGATGTTAGGAAATACTTTTTAAGCCTTAGAGTGGTCAGGAAGTGGAACGACATAGACAACGAAATGCCAGAGGCATAATCATTACATAGCTTAAAGAATAGGTACGACAGGGCTCACACAGTCAAGAGAGTGAAACAGTCAGCGGCCAGCAGAGACGCAGCGCCGGGAGCTGAGACTGGACCCCTGCAAGCTCCATGAGCTTTATCATACCTCTTCTTAAAGCTATGTATGGATCCTGTCTCCACTACATCACTTCCCAGTGTGTACTCACCTAGTTGTGGTTGCAGGGGTCGAGTCATAGCTCCTGGCCCCGCCTCTTCACTGGCCGCTACTGGGTCACTTTCCCTGTGCCATGAGCTTCATCATACCTCTTCGTAAAGCTATGTATGGAACCTGCCTCCACTACATCGCTTCCCAAACTATTCCACTTCCCGACCACTCTGTGACTGAAGAAATACTTCCTAACATCCCTGTGATTCATCTGAGTCTTCAACTTCCAACTGTGTCCCCTTGTTGCTGTGTCCCATCTCTGGAACATTCTGTCTCTGTCCACCTTGTCAATTCCTCTCAGTATTTTATATGTCGTTATCAAGTCCCCCCTATCTCTCCTCGTAGGACATACCCTTAGCTCCGGGACTAGTCTTGTTGCAAACCTTTGCACTTTTCTAGCTCCTTTACGTGCTTGGCCAGGTGTGGGTTCCAAACTGGTGCTGCATACTCCAGTATGGGCCTAACGTACACAGTGTACAGGGTCCTAAACGATTCTTTATTAAGATGTGTATGTGTGTGTATGTGTATGTGTGTGTGTGTGTGTGTGTGTGTGTGTGTAACATTGTAGAGCATACACACACACACACGACTAACCTTAGCTACCAGCAACCTGTCAGTGCTTAACACCTCTGCCACCACCTGCACACTACCACCTGCACACCACCACCTGCACACTACCACCTGCACACCAACACCACCACCTGCACACCAACACTACCACCTGCACACCACCACCTGCACACTACCACCTGCACACCAACACCACCACCTGCACACTACCACCTGCACACCAACACCACCACCTGCACACCAACACCACCACCTGCACAACAACACCACCACCTGACACTACCACCTGCACACCAACACCACCACCTGCACAACAACACCACCACCTGCACACCAACACCACCACCTGCACACCAACACCACCACCTGCCACTACCACCTGCACACCAACACCACCACCTGCACAACACCACCACCACCTGCACAACAACACCACCACCTGCACAACAACACCACCACCTGCACACCACACCACCACCTGCACACCAACACCACCACCTGCACACCAACACCACCACCTGCACACCAACACCACCACCTGCACACCAACACCACCACCTGCACACCAACACCACCACCTGCACAACAACACCACCACCTGCACACAACACCACCACCTGCACACCAACACCACCACCTGCACAACAACACCACCACCTGCACCAACACCACCACCTGCACAACACCACCACCACCTGCACAACACCACCACCTGCACAACAACACCACCACCTGCACAACAACACCACCACCTGCACAACAACACCACCACCTGCACAACAACACCACCACCTGCACAACACCACCACCACCTGCACAACACCACCACCACCTGCACACCACACCACCACCTGCACACAACACCACCACCTGCACAACACCACCACCTGCACACAACACCACCACCTGCACACCAACACCACCACCTGCACACCAACACCACCACCTGCACACCAACACCACCACCTGCACACCAACACCGCCACCTGCACACCACCACCTGCACACCAACACCACCACCTGCACAACAACACCACCACCTGCACACTACCACCACCACCTGCACACCACCACCACTTGCATACTACCACCCACCACCACCTGCACATCACCACCACCACCATCTGCACATCACCACCACCACCATCTGCACATCACCACCACCACCTGCACACTGGCACCACCAGAACCACCACCTGCACACCACCACCACCTGCACACCACCACCACCTGCACACCACCACCACCTGCACACCACCACCACCTGCACATCACCACCATCTGCACATCACCACTACTATCAGCACCAGTACCACCACAACTCATTTACCACGACTACTCACCACCTAATATCACCTGAGAGTGTGGTGGTGGTAGACCCATAAGACACGGTTAACTTCTCCTTAAAATCATAGCACTTCCTGTTGAACGCCTGCACCAACAAGCACTCGTGCTACGCAAGCACAAGCACTCATACTACGCAAGCACAAGCACTCATACTACGCAAGCACAAGCACTCATACTACGCAAGCACAAGCACTCATATTACGCAAGCACAAGCACTCATACTACGCAAGCACAAGCACTCATACTACGCAAGCACAAGCACTCATACTACGCAAGCACAAGCACTCATACTACGCAAGCACAAGCACTCATACTACGCAAGCACAAGCACTCATACTACGCAAGCACAAGCACTCATACTACGCAAGCACAAGCACTCATACTACGCAAGCACAAGCACTCATACTACGCAAGCACAAGCACTCATACTACGCAAGCACAAGCACTCATGCTCTCACGCACGCACACGCACGCACGTAAGCTTTCACTCACCTGACTATGCATGCGTCCACGGGTTCTGGAGTTCAAGACATTGAATATTTTCATTTTCAATACCACCACGTCAGTGTAGTACTGTTATTGTACTCACCTAGTTGTGGTTGCAGGGGTCGAGTCATAGCTCCTGGCCCCGCCTCTTCACTGGCCGCTACTGGGTCACTCTCCCTGCGATATGAGGTTTATCATACCTTTGTGTGTGTGTGTGTGTGTGTGTCCCTGGCCACCCCTTGGCCAACCTCTCGTCAGCAGCCCCTGGTCAGTCCCTGGCCACCCCTTGGCCAACCTCTCGTCAGCAGCCCCTGGTCAGTCCCTGGCCACCCCTTGGCCAACCTCTCGTCAGCAGCCCCTGGTCAGTCCCTGGCCACCCCTTGGCCAACCTCTCGTCAGCAGCCCCTGGTCAGTCCCTGGCCACCCCTTGGCCAACCTCTCGTCAGCAGCCCCTGGTCAGTCCCTGGCCACCTTGGCCAACCTCTCGTCAGCAGCCCCTGGTCAGTCCCTGGCAACCCCTTGGCCAACCTCTCGTCAGCAGCCCCTGGTCAGTCCCTGGCCACCCCTTGGCCAACCTCTCGTCAGCAGCCCCTGGTCAGTTTAGTCTAGTGTCAGGTACTCTTTCCTTTATTTTAAGTTCCGTTACACTGGTTTAGGTTACATATACCTTTAAAACCTTGCATATTACCACGCTTTAACAAACTAAATAATACGTTACACAGCTGAAAGAGCAATGGTTGAGCAGATCAGAGAAACATTAAAAGCTACGAGAGTATCTGATGGTGGGAGATCTGGTGCCTCTGAATTACGGAGAATTACGGAGGCATTGGAGGACGACCAAAACGCAGATGTGATTTACACAGATTTTGCAAAGGCGTTTGACAAATGCGATCATGGAGTGATAGCGCACAAAATGAGGGCCTTAGGCATTACGGGGAAGGTAGGCAGATGTATTTTTGGGTTCCTAACACACAGAACACAAATAGTAGTAGTGAACAGGGCAAGATCCAGCATCAGCGAGGTAAAAAGCTGTTCCCCAAGGCACTGTCCTGGCACCTCTGCTGATTCTCATCCTCATAGCAGACAGATAAAAACACCCGTCACACTTTTGTATCATCATTTGCAGATGACACTAAAATAAGCATGAAAATCACTGCAGTAGAGGACACTGAAAAATTACAGGAAGACATAAGCAGGGTCTTCCAGTGGGCAGTGGAGAACAACATGACGTTCAATCATGATAAGTTCCAGCTGTTGAGGTATGGAAGAATGAAGAACTCAAAAGAAACACTGTATACAAAACTCAAGAGGGTCACCAAATAGAACGAAAGGAACACGTAAAAGACCTGGGAATAATTATGTCAGCTGACCTTTCTTTTAAAGCCCATAACAAGACAAAGATCTCAGCAGCCAGGAAGATGACGGGGTGGGTATTGAGAACTTTCAAAACAAGGGAAATAATGCCGATGGTGACACTCTTCAAATCGCTAGTGCTCCCTCACTTAGAATACTGCTCAGTGCTGACGGCCCCGTTCAGGGCAGGAGAAATATCAGAGCTGGAACAAATACAGAGATCGATTACGACTCACATTGAGCCAGTAAAGCATCTACATTACTGGGAACGCCTTCAAGTCTTGAACATGTACTCACTGGAGAGGAAGAGAGATACATGATAATATATACCTGGAAAGTACTCGAGGGCCTGGTCCCAAATCTGCACACTGCCATAACAACATACTGGAGTGAGAGATATGGGAGGAAGTGTAAAATAAACACAGTGAGGAGCAGGGGTGCGGTGGGGACAATACGGGAACACTGTATTAACATCCGGGGTCCCAGACTATTCAACATCTTACCAGAAGATATCCGAAACACGGCTGGAACAAGTGTAGAAGCCTTCAAGAGGAAACTGGACAAGTATCTTCACCAGGTGCCAGATCAACCAGGCTGTGATGGATATGTGGGGCAGCGGGCCTCTAGCAGCAACAGCCTGGTTAACCAGGCAAGCACCAGACGAGCCTGGCCCATGGCCGGGCTCCGAGAGTAGTGAAACTTTCGAAACTCTTCAAAGGTATATCAAAGGTAAGGGTAAGGGTATTTGTTGTTTTGATCTATTTGCACTCACATATCCTTCCGTCTATCCAATTATTCGTAGATCCATTCATCCACTCATTCATCAACTCATTCATCCACTCATTCATCCACTCATTCATCCACTCATTCATCCACTCATTCATCAACTCATTCATCAACTCATTCATCAACTCATTCATCAACTCATTCATCAACTCATTCATCAACTCATTCATCAACTCATTCATCAACTCATTCATCAACTCATTCATCAACTCATTCATCAACTCATTCATCAACTCATTCATCAACTCATCTAACCCATTCATCAGTTTATTCATCCATTTACTAATCTATCCCTCCACCTATTTACCCATCTATCCACCTCTCTTTTTATCCATCTATTCATCCATCTCTAAATTTATCTATCCAATTATTCAACTATCAATTATCCTTCTGTCTACTAATCCATTGATCTATCCATCTGTCAGTTCGTCTACCCATTTATCCATCCGCCTATTTGTCTATCCGCCCCTCTGTCTACTCAGCCAATTATCCCTCTGTCTCTTCATCCACCATTCATCCATCTATCGTTCCATCCACACATCTGTTCACCCATATAGTCATCCTTCTATCCATCCCATCTATCTATGCTATGGATGACACAAATACACACAAGAAACATCGTAATTATTATTATTATTATTGCTATTATTGTTGTTATTGCTATTATTATTGCTGTTAGTTTATTATTAGTATTAGTATTTTAACTTATTGTTATATTATTATTGTAAACACTTGTGGGTTATTTAAATGATTGCTGAAGGCTCGATCCTCCGTCTGGCATCGGGAATGAGCCGCCTCGAGAGAACACTGAATTTGTATCCATGAGTGAGATTCACCAGAGGTGAACGACACTTGGCCAGACTATTGTGAAGCCTCTCAGACTGGCAGCCTACCCCAACGCTAACTTTTTGGGTCACTTTGGGGTAGGTATTACGTGGGGAAGGGAGGAGAGATGGGGAATGGGTATTCACCCCTCTGCTATCTCCTCTCTCTTCCTCCTCCCCAACACTGGGGGTACCTAGTAGTGGGTATGTGGCTTGCCCACTTGCTACGCTGGTCCTGCTAACAGTAGCGGGGTTCGCTGACTCCAAACTAGCGCTGCGTACTTCAAGATAGTGGTGTATAAGTTCGTAAATGACTCCTTGTTAATGTTCCTGAAAGCCATCTTTGAGCTTGCCAATTATGGAAAATTGTGGATATTGACTGAACTACCATATATAAATTTCACAATTAATTTGATGATATTGTGAATGTGATAGTGAATGTGTTACTATAAATATGATAGTGAATGTGTTACTATAAATATGATAGTGAATGTGATATTGTGATGATAGTGATCTAATGATTTAATAGTACAAATACATATACACTTACAATATACACCCGTCATACACAAATACACGTCCATCATATACAAATACACACTCATCGTATACAAATACGCTTACAGATACACACACTAAAAATACACTTACCAATTCACACATGTGCAAATACACTTACTGATACATACACTATACAACCATACTTACCAATACACCAGATACAAATACCGTTACATAAAGCCAGCAGACAAGTGACCTTCATGTGACTCCAGCTGTGTCACCGAGTCTGGCTTGTCTGGGTTACATTTAAATTCAGGTGTAAAATTGGATGCACATATTTAGATTTAGAAATGACATAGAAAATTATTGGTTTGGAAACAGAGTAGTCGTGAGTGGAACAGTTTGCCTAGTAGGTTATTGAAGCTAAAACCTTAGGTAGCTTTAAATTTAGGTTAAGTAAGTACATGAGTCAGAGGGGTTGGACTTTAGTGGGACTTGCACATGAGTTAATAGGGTTAATGGGTTGGGTAGATATTTTAATTTGAGCTTGAGAAGAACCTGCCTAGTATGGGCCAAAAGGCCTGCTGCTGCTCCTTTCTTGTGTTCTTATATGTGACTTGTCTTTTCCTGTACCGTAACAGGAACCTGCTACTGAGCCCTTATACCTGTGACGTGCCTCTAACCGGTTCTTCTGTCACTTTCGGCCCGCCCAGAATGCCTTAATGACTGTCTGACCAATCAGACTGTAGCTGCTAGCAGTCCGGAGGCCAACATTATCATCGCAATCATATTGCTATGGTAAAAAACTTGCATATTTTTGTTCCTGCAATGATTCTTGTAGCAGGTGGTAGACGTTTCTTGTAGCAGGTGGTAGACGTTTCTTGTAGCAGGTGGTAGACGGCGCAGTAGTCTGGCAACACACTATATCAAGCCAGCCTTTCAGTGGGTATGTTCTACTCCCATCTCTCTCACTCCAGTAACTTGTTACAGTAGTGTTTATATAAAGGTCACTCCAGTAACTTGTTACAGTAGTGTTTATATGGTCACTCCAGTAACTTGTTACATTAGTGTTTATATAAAGGTCACTCCAATAACTTGTTACACTAGTGTTTATATAAAGGTCACTCCAGTAACTTGTTACACTAGTGTTTATATAAAGGATCTGAACCTCAAGTATTTCTCATGTTTTAATTACCAAGTATTAGAATCATCTCTGATCCATAGATTACATTCTAAGTGCTTTCAAGCATTTCCAGTAATTTATGCTTTCGAGAGTCATTGCAGGCAGTAAATGGCCTCTGTACATTTTCCAGCTCTGATATCTCTAGTGACTTATCTAGTGATTTATCTAGTAATGATGGTTCTTACAGTCCACCCTGTCGTTGTTCTGTTGTGATGGTTCTTACAATCCACCCTCCTATTCTGTTGTTTTGAAGGTTCTTACAATCCACGCTCCTGTTCTGTTTTCAAGGGTCTCGCAATCCACCCTGTTGTTCTGATGTTTTGATAATTCTTACAATGCTTTATTTAGATCTCTAAACGATAAATCTATTCGAAATTCTTCATGTTCTTTCTTGTACTACGAGATTCTCTGGTCTTGTTTTAAGTTCTTTAATCTTGTCATATCTAAGCACTCAGTATCTGTTTTTGTTCAAAATCGCTATATTTCCCTGCATTTGTGGTCACAGTGGTGGCCCATGCTAACCTCCCTATGGTGTATAGAAATATACCTAGTTGGATGAATCTTATTAATACCAGCTTGACCAGTGGTTAACGCACTGGCCTCGAGTTTAAGGACACACTTGCCATGGGTTCAATCCCCACCCGTTCCATGGTTTGTTTGGAATCTCGTTATATTAAGATTTCTCGAGTCTTGAAGATGTTATTCATTTCTTCTCTCTGCGGAGACTTTTGTAATTGCTGTGGCATCGTGTGTAGTAGTTCTCTCAGTGCCACGAGGATGGGAGACAGCTGAGGTGCCAGAACCTTGTCTTGAGACACTGAACTTCTTAGTTTGCTAGGACTGTATTTTGAAGAATGGGTCACTTGTGCAACATTTGGAAATCTTTATTGAGGAAACGTTTCGCCAGCCAGTGGCTTCTACAGTCCAATAAAGAGAAAAACGGTGGAAGATGAGGAGAATGAGGTAATCAGTCCCACAGCCTGGAGTCGATGTGTTCAGTCCATCAATCTTGAGAAAAGTACCTTTATCAATAAAGATTCCCAGATGTTATACAAGTGTCTCAGTCTTCAAATTGTCGATTTTTCTAAGCTGAATTTTTCCTTTGTTTACTCTTTCTTGTGATTTGTTTGGCAGTTCACTTCCTTACATCTCTTTTACCTATAAAATACATTTTATGTTCTCTCCAGGCTAGAATACTGATATATACTGACGACCTTCAAGGCAGGTGAGATTGTTAAGCTGGGAAACTTACGGAGAACTTTCACTACTTGTGTACCCTCATTAATATGAGGTACTGGGAGCACTGGAAGTCCCCTTGGACCGTAGACACTGGAGGAATATAATAATTTAGACCTTGAGAGTCCTGGGGGAACTGATTCCAAACCTGAACACTGAAATCGATCAGTATGACAACTGACTTGGCGGACGATGCAAAATATTTTCAGTAAAAAACTGGGGTGCGACGAGTACACAGAGAACTCGATGAGTGTCAGAGGTCTCCGACTCTTCAACGCCCTCCCTTCCTGGAGTTTACCTGGAGAGAGTTCCAGGGGTCAACGCCCCTGCGGCCCGGTCTGTGACCAGGCCTCATGTTGGATCAGAGCCTTATCAACCAGGCTGTTACTGCTGGCCGCACGCAGTCCAACGTACGAACCACAGCACCGACTTTAGGTGCCTGTCCAGTGCCTCCTTGAAGACAGCCATGGGTCTATTGGTAATCCCCCTTATGTATGCTGGGAGGCAGTTGAACAGTCTTGGGCCCCTGACACTTATTGTGTTGTCTCTCAACGTGCTAGTGGCACCCCTGCTTTTCACTGGGGGGATGTGGCATCGTCTGCCGAGTCTTTTGCTTTCGTAGGGAGTGACACTCGTGTGCAAGTTTGGTACTAATCCCTCTAGGATTTTTCAAGTGTATATAATAATGTATCTCTCCCGCCTGCGTTCCAGGGATTACAGGTTTAGGAACTTCAAGCGTTCCCAGTAATTGAGGTGGTTTATTGCAGTTATGCGTGCCGTGAAGGTTCTCTGAACATTTTCTAGGTCAGCAATTTCACCTGCCTTGAAAGGTGAAGTTAGTGTGCAGCAATATTCCAGCCTAGATAGAACAAGCGACCTGAAAAGTGTCAACATGGGTTTGACATCCCTGGTTTTAAAGGTTCTCAATATCCATCCTGTCATTTTTCAGGCAGATGCGATTGCTACAGTGTTATGGTCCTTGAAGGTGAGATCCTCTGTCATGATCACTCCCAGGTCTTTGACATTATTTTTCGCTCTATTGTGTGGTTGGAATTTGTTTTATACTCCGATGAGATTTTTATTTCCTCACGTTTTCCATATCTGAGTAATTGAAATTTCTCATCATTGAACTTCATATTGTTTTCTGCAGCCCATTTAAAGATTTGGTTGATGTCTGCTTGGAGTCTTGCAGTGTCTTCAACGGTGGACACTGTCATGCAGATTCGGGTGTCATCTGCAAAGGAAGACACGCCACTGTGGCTTATATCCCTGTCTATGTCCGATATGAGGATGAGGAACAAGATGGGAGCGAGTACTGTGCCTTGTGGAACAGAGCTTTTCACAGTAGCCGCCTCAGACTTTACTCTGTTGACTACTACTCTTTGTGTTCTACTTGCATAAGAATTACCAACAAACTTCTAGGTGTCTTCAAGAGGGAACTGGACAAGTTCCTTAAATCAGTGCCTGGTCAGGCGGGCTGTGGTTCTGTGTTGGACTACGTGCGGCCAGCAGTAACAGCCTGGTTGAACAGCCCTTGATCCTCGAGGATGGTCTAGGACCAAGCTGTGAGAGCGTCGACCCCAGGAAACGTCCTTCAGATATCCTGGTGGTATTTGCCTAATGCATTTTGAAAACACACGCTTCAGCTTCCTATCAGAGTCTGAGTGACCCTCATAACCTGATAACCTAAATTCATGTTGACTTGTGAAGATCAGACGTTTTCCATAGAATCAATAAAGTGGCCCCGGTACACTTTCAGCGAGTTTTGAACCATGATGCCAGTGTTACGGGTCTGATTTACTGTCATTGCTTTACTGTCTCCTTTGTGAAGAAGTTCCGTGTTTATATTTTCATGGTCTCTGAAATTCATCTTCATGTAAGCTCTTTTTTCCAGAGCATAATGAGAACTCTTTCTGGTTGTGTCATGACTTCATAAATACTGCATCCCCGGCCCAGGAGCTGCGTGTGTGGGCATGATGTCTATTTCTCGAAATCTGTAGCTTTTGTGCTAGTATTAGATATATTATTTGTAAGGTCATACTTGTGACCTACCTGCCACTGATTTCGAGGGTTTTTCTACTTCCACATCCTACCTGAGGCCCGTCTTCCCTGTTGACAGTTTGGTCAACCAAGCTGTTTGTGCTAGCGGACCGTGGACCCACCAAACCAAGACAACT
>WNWK01003263.1:37500-42500 GCA_009830355.1 Cherax destructor
TGGCCATAAACAACATGGTGGTCGTCCCTCACCCTCCCTACTCCCCAGATCCAGCCTTCTGAAGCTTCTTTCTCTTCTCAAAAATAAAAATGGCACTCAGGTGGCGGCGTTTTAACGGCGTGGAGATTCAAGCAGAATCGCAGTCTACACTACACAGCGTCAGGAAAGAGCAGCTCCAGAAATGTTACAAGAAGTGTCAGAGGCTCTGGGATCTGTGTATCGTCTCCCAAGGAGAGCACTTCTAGGAAGACAAACTGGGTAATTAGGTAAGCCTATGTATTTTTTTCCGCTGCGGTCCAGGCACTAAGCACTAAGCCCCGCCCCTCGGGGTCACAACATTAGTTGAATAGGAAGTAATCAATCTTGATCCGAGGGAGGGAAGGTGTGGAGTAAGTCGAGTATATTCAAGTTGCCTCATATGTAACCACGGTCCTGCACGTCGTCTACAATTACCTTGAATGCATCTAAGTGCTTTGCTGATTCAGATAACTGCACTATTTGAATACTGAGTAATTTTTAGTTTGTGCTGGAGGTCTGCCAGTCAGGGTGAGGAGGAAGAGAAGGCAGCCCAATAAACAGTAGGTTATTTTGCATGTAGGGGCCGCCCTTGAGCTTCAAATCCTCACGAGCCTCGAGCTGGTCCACACCATAAAATAGTGCTCCCTCCATATGGGTTTCTAAAGGCGTAGCAGCGATCTCAAACACTTCTCTGACTCCATTCAAACACACTAACCTATTGTATATAGTGTAAATAAAAGTACATAAGTTTGGAGGTGTGATATGGAAAATGAAAATCTAACTTATACTAGGTATAAGAGGCTTTTGAAAATACTTATATACAGGATAGAAGAGTAGTTCCAGGCACATGTATGAGGTGACGTTCAACACCAAGGCTTAAGTCATGACATAAAAAATAATGTGATTATTAACTTTAGTTTTTCAGAAGAGCTGTTACATTATATAGTTGTTTTAAAGCTGATATATAGTTATATAGCTGGCATATAGTCAGTATATAGCTGGAGGAGCAAGAGGCCATGAAACTAGTTGTTTTGGAACTAGGAGTCATGGAGCTAGAAGTAGTGGAACTAGAAGTAGTGGAACTAGAAGTAGTGGAACTAGGAGTCATGGAGCTAGAAGTAGTGGAACTAGGAGTCATGGAGCTAGAAGTAGTGGAACTAGAAGTAGTGGAACTAGAAGTAGTGGAACTAGAAGTAGTGGAACTAGAAGTAGTGGAACTAGAAGTAGTGAAACTAGAAGTAGTGAAACTAGAAGTAGTGGAACTAGAAGTAGTGAAACTAGAAGTAGTGGAACTAGAAGTAGTGGAACTAGAAGTAGTGAAACTAGAAGTAGTGGAACTAGAAGTAGTGAAACTAGAAGTAGTGAAACTAGAAGTAGTGAAACTAGAAGTAGTGAAACTAGAAGTAGTGAAACTAGAAGTAGTGGAACTAGTAATAATGGAACTAGTAGTAATGGAACTAGTAGTAATGGAACTAGTAGTAATGGAACTAGTAGTAATGGAACTAGAAGTAATGGAACTAGTAGTAATGGAACTAGTAGTAATGGAACTAGTAGTAATGGAACTAGAAGTAATGGAACTAGTAGTAATGGAACTAGTAGTAATGGAACTAGTAGTAATGGAACTAGTAGTAGTGGAACTAGAAGTAGTGGAACTAGAAGTAATGGAACTAGAAGTAGTGGAACTAGAAGTAATGGAACTAGAAGTAGTGGAACTAGAAGTAGTGGAACTAGAAGTAGTGGAACAAGAAGTAGTGGAACAAGAAGTAGTGGAACAAGAAGTAGTGGAACAAGAAGTAGTGGTGAAACTAGTAGTAGTGGAACTAGAAGTAGTGGAACTAGAAGTAGTGGAACTAGAAGTAGTGGAACTAGAAGTAGTGGAACTAGTAGTAGTGGAACTAATAGTAGTGGAACTAGTAGTAGTGGAACTACTAGTAGTGGAACTACTAGTAGTGGAACTACTAGTAGTGGAACTAGAGACAATCGAGTTATTAGCCTTGGAAGTAAAGGTCATTGCCGCAGGATCTACGTGAAGAATGAACCGGTATGAAATATATCAACTATTAAAAAAAAATCTTCCCCAAGCCACAAAACTGGCTTTACCAGTCCACGACTCACCCTGATGAAATACCTGTGACTATCTTCGTGAGTTGTTCTCTTAAGTGGTCAATCATGCTAGCGGCCAAGAGGCAGTGTTCCAATTTCCTCTTGAATATTTCTTCGTTCGTCCTGGCAATATTTCTGCTGGAAGCAGGTTGAAAAAACTTGAACGGATGTTGACACTGTGTTCTCTAATTGCTCACACAGCGTCCCAGCTTTTCACTGGGTTTATTCAACAATTCCTGTAGTATCTTTCACTGCAGTAGGTTTGTGAAGGGAGTGTAGCCCTATCAGACCCTCAAAGAGTATTTGATGAGGCTGGTTTCTCCTCATGGAAATTAAAAGATAGAAAAAACAATAACATAATAAGATAAACAATTTTATTAATATTTAAAGAAATAGTAAATATAATATGTACACAATACGTAGTTAAGAATGTTGCCGTTGATATTCCGCGCCATGGTGGTGTTGACACCTAGTGGCATAGGCCTACCCAGCTCAGCCGGCACCACGCTTACCCTGTCTCACTTAGGCAGCAGATTTCACTCAGGAAACAAGGTCTACTCCGTCACTCTCTCCTGGGTATGGCCTTCCTGGGTACACACTGCCTGTGTACCAAGAACCCAAATAAAGTAACTTATCCTCCGAAGCTTTATCATTGACCCCTGCGATCCCCGTTGGGGAGGGGACCTTCTGCTCGTATCATCGTCAATGATCTTCCACGATGCATTACTCAGATCGTGTGAAAATCATGCTGAGAAGTGAGACAGTAAGTGACTCGTCTAAACTAGCCCTTGCAGCTGTTGTTAGTGGCAGCTGTTGTTAGTGGCAGCTGTTGTTAGTGGCAGCTGTTGTTAGTGGCAGCTGTTGTTAGTGGCAGCTTGCAGGTGTAATTCAATGCTATTCTATCGCTCAAGGATGCCTTTATTGTAGTCTGTACAGACGACATTGAGGCTGAAAAATTGATCACGACTACAGCTACGACCACCCTTGCTGCACGACAATTTCAAGTCACGTCTTCCCCAGCTTTGAGGGCCAAGAAAATTGTTCCTCAAACGACTGGACAAACTCATCGAAGATATCAAGAAGTCAATAGAAGACCAGAACCCCTGGGCTACTGTGGAATATATCACCAAGATCTACAACGCTTCTATGCTTAAGATCACCTACACCGATATCAACATGGGTACCCAAGCTCTCACTGATGGAATGGCAATCCACTACTTCCACATCAACCCAAGCAGAGAGGTTCCACCACATCACACAATGTTGCAGTTGCTACTCATACTTGCATACCACCAAGGATTGTCCTACCAAAGATCAAAAATTCTGCTCGACCTGCGGCAGTGAAGAACATGATTTCAAGACCTGTACCTCCACTACACCACCAAAATGCCTGAACTGCAAGAATAAGCACCACACTCTAGCTCTCAAGTGTCAGACAAGAAGGGAAGTACTCAAGAAAACCCAAGGAGAACAACAGAAAACTACAAGGTCTCCAACATATGCTGCAATCAGGAAACTGCAAGCAGACACCACTAAAATACTTAAGGCCACGCAATCTTTACCCTCCACCAGCAATGTGCTACCTCTCACACCAGACGGTGAACCCACAAAAGTCCACTATTGCATGATGTATGTCCACATGCACAATATGGCAAAACCAGGATCCTTCAACAGTCATCAACGAACTCTTCAGGCTAAACAATATGCCTAGTTTCATATTCCCGGATTGTTCACCTTCTGCTGACATACTCAACCACACTTCCAACAGCGTTATTTTCTCACCACCAGAAAGTTCGTCCCCAGCAACTCCACCGCCACCACCACCTCCTACGAGTGTCGAGACGACTCCCAAGCCCACCAATGAGACGCCACCACTGACTGCCTCCACCACGGTAACGGACCAATCAGCGACCTCACCCCAAGAGAACCAATCAACAGAAGCCATACCCAAAACAACACAACCAGCTGAAGAACAGTCCGACGACAAGTTCCGCCAGGTGTGTTGCTCTACACAACTGCCCCTCACAGTAACAATGTACTGCAGAGAATTACGCTCTCGACTACAAGACGGGACTGTCAAGTTCTCCACCTATGTTGACGACCCTGACACATATCAAATACTAATGGAACACACGGAAAAGCATATAAACAAACACAATCAGAAAGATTCAGGTGATCCAAGTCTCCAGAACAAAATTCAAGTCCATCAAAAATGGCTGCATCCATGGCCAGCCATAACTTCATCCACCAATCAGCATGAAGTGAGTGACCCCAACACTCAGGCCTCTGCCTAAAATTGGGGTGTGGCTCCAATCGACCCTGTAATAGCTGCTTTCTCGGCCCTTCCTGACACTGCCTGCTGCTGTGCAGCTTCATCAGCCTTCCTCACATCGCCAGCTGCTGCACAGCTGGCATGCCCTTCAGGACACTCCCATTCCTGGGAGCCAAGGTCGCGCCACCTCTTGCAAAAAGGCCCGAGCCGGGCGCTTGTACAGACGAATCTAAAACAGAATAGATATTGATGGTTTAGCGGTGTATTGCCCGGAGAGAGGAAGGAAGCCAAAGATGTTGTCTCCACTTCATCGCCCCATACAAGAAGCATCCGCCTCTCTACCCATTATCCTGAAGTCGTGTCTGCAAGTTTCATCATTCAGACACAGGATCAGCAGGATCCAGGCCGAAATTTGTTGATTTTTTCCTCAAGAAATCTTCTTAGCGTCACCTGGGTCTTCACAGCGTCCCACGCTGTTCTTCAGTCACATGTTCAGTGTCACCTGTATGTTTCTGCTGGTGTTCAGCTCAGCACGGCTATTTCAGCAAGTCAGAGGCGAGTTGTGTTGTGCTCTGCGTTCAGTGTGGTTGAGTCTCCAAGTGGGTAG
>WNWK01003263.1:47500-173751 GCA_009830355.1 Cherax destructor
TTCCTCTTAGCCATGTCTTTCCCCTCACAGATATCGTCAAGGATACTATTAATGCACCAGAGTTCCGGGATTGTACTGAAACCGTATTATTCCAGGTCAGTCAGTGTGGCTGAGACATGAGGTGTATTTAGTACAGTAGGTGACGCACAGAACACAAGATGTAGTGGTTCATGAAATCGTAATGACACGGTCTGGAGTTTTGAGACTCTCTGACCGCGGGTTCGAACCCCACCCGTGGTATGGTAAGATGTAGAGGTGCATGTGTTGTGGTGAGTTTTTTTTAGCGTATACTATAGGTAATTTTGTTTGTGTTTTAGTGCTCTCATGTTTATCTGTAAGGCCCTAGTATGCAGAGGCCTGTTTAAGTTTTGGGAGAATACAGTAGGGTGTTTTTGCCTGCTGGTAGACTACCAGGGGGAAGGGGAAGGGGTGTCATGGAGCCTCCCTGTTAATAAAAATTTATACGTACCCCGAGTTTCGTACTTTATTCGTTCCAGAATGCTGTTTGAGTGCCGTTACCGAACGAATTTGTTCCCGTAAGGAATAATGTAAATTAGATTAGTCTGTTTCAGACCCTCAAAAATACACTTACAAGAATACACTTAGATAATTGTTCAAGTTGGGAGCTGTACGAAACTCGGGGTACCACTATTTTTATTTTACTCACTAGTAGCAGTGTGCTAGTGAGCTAATGTGAACTGGAGTAAAGGTGATATTGTAGTGGAGTAGATTATAAGTTGCATATAAGTTACTTTTATTATTATATATTTTTGTACGAGTTTTTGTGTCTTTATAATAATAATAATAATTAATATTCCACATGTAATATGTTGGTACAAGCTGGCTCTTGAGTGGATGTTTTTTTTCAAGGTAATTTAAATGCCCCTAGACAGTAGGTTGATCAGACTTTAGGAGCCGGGACATTTTAAGTTCGAGTCACATAAATCCGTAACAGATACCAATATACAACATTGTAACAGTATAGTGATGTATGGTGCACGTACTGTTGTAGCAGTATAGTGATGTATGGTGCAGAACTGTCGTAACAGTGATGGATGGTGCACAAAACTATTGTAACAGTATAGTGACCTATGGTGCACTCACCACTGTGAATTGTATAGAATAAACAATATTTTTTCAAGTAAATTTAGTTGAGCAAAGAAATAATAAAAATTTGAAAGGTAATTATGAACAGTAAGATGGAATATAAACACTCCAGGGTTGCCACCGTGTTGCCATGGTGTTGTCACGGGGTTGCCACGGTGTTGCCACGGTGTTGCCACGGTGTTGTCACGGGGTTGTCACGGTGTTGCCACCGTGTTGCCATGGTGTTGTCACGGGGTTGCCACGGTGTTGCCACGGGGTTGCCACGGTGTTGCCACGGGGTTGTCATAGGGTTCCCATGGGGTTGCTACATTGTTCCCATGGGGTTGCTACATTGTTCCCATGGGGTTGCTACATTGTTCCCATGGGGTTGCTACATTGTTCCCATGGGGTTGCTACATTGTTCCCATGGGGTTGCTACATTGTTCCCATGGGGTTGCTACATTGTTCCCATGGGGTTGCTACATTGTTCCCATGGGGTTGCTACATTGTTCCCATGGGGTTGCTACATTGTTCCCATGGGGTTGCTACATTGTTCCCATGGGGTTGCTACATTGTTCCCATGGGGTTGCTACATTGTTCCCATGGGGTTGCTACATTGTTCCCATGGGGTTGCTACATTGTTCCCATGGGGTTGCTACATTGTTCCCATGGGGTTGCTACATTGTTCCCATGGGGTTGCTACATTGTTCCCATGGGGTTGCTACATTGTTCCCATGGGGTTGCTACATTGTTCCCATGGGGTTGCTACATTGTTCCCATGGGGTTGCTAATTGTTCCCATGGTGCTATATGTTCCCATGGGGTTGTGTTCCATGGGGTCTGGTCATTGTTCCCATGGGGTTGACATTGTTCCATGGGGTTGCTCACCTGGTTCATGTTCCCATGGGTTGCACATGTTCCCATGGGGTTGCTACATTGTTCCCATGGGGTTGCTACATTGTTCCCATGGGGTTGCTACATTGTTCCCATGGGGTTGCATATTGTTCCCATGGGGTTGCTATATTGTTCCCATGGGGTTGCTACATTGTTCCCATGGGGTTGCTACATTGTTCCCATGGGGTTGCTACATTGTTCCCATGGGGTTGCTACATTGTTCCCATGGGGTTGCTACATTGTTCCCATGGGGTTGCTACATTGTTCCCATGGGGTTGCTACATTGTTCCCATGGGGTTGCTACATTGTTCCCATGGGGTTGCTACATTGTTCCCATGGGGTTGCTACATTGTTCCCATGGGGTTGCTATATTGTTCCCATGGGGTTGCCACAGTGTTTCCATGGGGTTTACCAATTAAGCACTCTTCCCAGAATTGCTGTATTCATGGAAACCAGAGTACCACAGTCAAGGTACCAGCGTGTGTATACCATGAAGGGTCATGGTCACTAACTCCAGACCCGTCCACCACTCAACGAAGGTCACCACCACCACCAGGACCCATCCGCCACTCTGGGAAGGTCACCACAACCACCACCAAAAGGACCCATCCACCGGTCTAGGTCACCACCACTACCAGGACTCGTCCATTGCTCTAGGAAGATCACCACTACTACCAGGACCTGTCCACTGCTCTAGGAAGGTCACCACCACCAAAAGGACCCATCCACCGGTCTAGGAAGGTCACCACCACTACCAGGACCCGTCCACTGCTCTAGGAAGGTCACCACCACTACCAGGACCCGTCCACTGCTCTAGGAAGGTCACCACTACTACCAGGACCCGTCCACTGCTCTAGGGAGGTCACCACCACTACCAGGACCCGTCCACTGCTCTAGGGAGGTCACCACCACTAACAGGACCCATCCACTGCTCTAGGAAGGTCACCACCACTACCAGGACCCGTCCACTGCTCTAGGGAGGTCACCACCACTAACAGGACCCATCCACTGCTCTAGGAAGGTCAGCTTCCTGCTTACCAAGCTTACTAAGATCAGCTTACTTGCTTATGACCCCTAAGTCTATCAGTTAAATCTGTTTCCAAGACAGATTTAACAGCTGTCACAATATCTGTCATGAATATAATCTCTGGCAGTAAAAAAAAATAATATACCACAAGAGACATACAATGTGTGGAGGAGGTGGTAACTCTACTACTACTACTATCAATGTGTGGTGGTGGTGCCGAATAGGTAAAAGTGGTCAATTACCATGAACTTGTTTAAAATTTAGTCCTTTTTAAAATTTTATCTTATCCGTTTAAATATATATATTTTTTCATTTATGTTAAAGTAAAAATTAATAATTTTGTACCAAAAGAACCTTAGAAAACTTACCTAACCTTATTATAACAAACGCAATTTAATTTAGCCTAATCCAACTAAATATATTTTTGATACGTTTACAATAATTTAATAATAAACAAACACAATGAAATATTTTTTTTGTTAGGATCAGAATTATTTTTACAAAATTATTGCATACACAAATTTTCGCTTGCCTTATTCGGCAAGAGGAGCGTTGCTATTTTAGCCCAAATCGCAAGTTTTACCTATTCGGCACTACATATAAATAAACAGTGGGAAAATAAAGTCAAGACAGATTACATAAGCAGTGACAGGGTAGAAATATTTGTTCAGGTCAGCACAGATAACACAATGATACAGAATAGTGGTGAACAAGACATGTATACAGGACACAACAGACGTGAAAACTTAGAACATCCCTAAGTAAATAAAACAAACTACCACAGGAAAAAAGAAGCAGAGGTGAAATATGGAAGTAATATACTCTGGGTAATCTGTATATGTAAAATATGATGTTAATATCCACACACCAAAAAGTATTTCAGTAATTTAGGAAAGGTTTCGTTCTGGTGAAGACTGAAGGTATTTCCACCCTGAGGTGGGCCGTCACCTGCTCCAGAAAATGTTACTTCTCAAGTTGATTATTAAGACGCACTATTGTACACATCTTAGTAATCAACTTGTCCGTATTTTATACCATTTTCAACATAACCTAAGTTGCCCGGAATTACAAGTGAAAATAACACCATACATAATTACGCATCAAGGAAAATTGAATACATAGTAAGATATGCATTTTCTGGCAGAAAGAAGAAAACTATTTAAAGAAGAAAAAATGAAGAACAATGAAAGGCTACAGAAATTACAGTGGTATACAACGAACCAGTTTCACACACACGACCAGTACTGGTGAGAACAAGAGCAGATACACCAATGATACAAAGAAGAGTGTAAATACCAGAGGTGACTAACACACATCTTAACCCAAACATTCCAAATGGTAAATATTCCTTTCTGCCAACGTTAAAGTTTTAAGAACAAATGTAAATATAGTTCACAATATGAGTAGGTTCACCCAGGAACACATGCAGTGTTTGGAGCGTCGACAAGTGATATTTTGACACCGAGATATGGCAACACTGAACACGATAACTCATCACTGATTACTCTAAAAACTTTACTGGTATTCGAAAATCAAACGGCCCCTGGGAGATTGGAAGGTAATCACGATAGATCCGTAAGATCCGTGAATAAGGCAGATCCAAATCCCTGGATAAAGAGTCCTTTGCCAGCATCAAGGCACTCCTCCCGCCTTTGAAGTTTCAGATATCCTGGGAAGGTAATGAGGTTTCGTTTATTCTCAAGTACTTAATGAAGCTAGAACAGGAAGGAACAACAGTAATGGATAAAGGAATGACAGAGAAAGAAAATTATTAAAGAAGAAAAGGACAATACCGTGACTGGAACAATACACAAATAACCCACACGTAGGATAGAGGTGCTTTCCACGACGTTTCGGTCCGTCTTGGACCATTTACAAAGTCACACTGATAACGATCATGAGAAAGAGAGAAAAATGAGTTTGATGAACTTGGCATCTTTGTCAAGTCTTGTGATACCTGGTGCCAGACTTGTCTTGGCTGCCTGCCACTAAGTGCATCACCCAGGGTAAGAGGGAGGGATGAGAGTGAAGAATGCAGTAATGTGGGAGGAGGAGGGAAGGTTTGTGGTAAAGAATGGGTAAGAATGTAAGGAGGGGGGAAGAATGTGAGAGTGTAAGAGGCTATAAGAGACCAATGCCTGGGCAGGAAATGGTAAAAAAATTTTTTTTAGCAAAATCTAATAAATTTACAATGTGATGTTATTATATTCTATATGAAAGTTACATTGTCAGAACATAATCTTGCTATTTTTATCTGTTATTTTTCGTCACTCGGAAGAGACTGCATAGTATTGAAATCTGCTTGAGCTGCTACGTAGGGCAGTGAGGATATCGTCAAATATTCCATTAAAAGTTCCTCAGTTACGACAGCTATATAAGTTAACTAGTGCTCCTATTCTCCTTTCTCTTCTCTATTACCTATTCCTTCCCCTCTTCCCACACAATCCACCAATATGATTCATAAAAAATACATTTCTCGTGGGTATGTGACAAGCCATCCTGAGAGATGGTAATTCTCAAGTAACTCAGCTGCTCTACTAAACTCTAGAGTGACCATATATTTTACTGGCCTAAGACCATACTTCTTTTGTATGTAAACATAGCAACACAGATACCTTATTAATGGAAATTAAATACCAGAGATATTAAGCAAATTTCCAAAATTTGCTTGCGACAAATAAGTGAACTGTAGATGTAAATGCAGATGTAGACTGCCCACAGGATGGGTATAGGGTACATAATGATATTAAACTAACTCCTATTAAGCCTTTTAGAGCCTCCGTCTCTTGTGTACCAATATACTCTAGCTCTACCCATAGCATATATAGAGCCCACGAGAAACTAGCTGCTTCGGAGGCACAATCTGTTAAAGGTTTCTCTTGGTACATGCATCTGGTTTCAGTTTTCTTGACGCAACTCCTTATAAAACCACGATTCTTTTCAGAGTTTATTTATATTTGTATTTATTTTTTTAATTTAGAGTAGCAATGTGCTGCTGCCTGATTCTGTATGACAGTTAAACAATGGAACAAAAGCTATGTTCCTTTGTCGTGCGCCATCACACACGATGGTTTACATACATAAATGTTGATTATGTAAAAATTCCAGAGTGAAAATAGGAAAAACACCTGAGCGCTTTTATGGGCTTACACACATATCTTCAGAGGCAGACGCGTGTTAGCACATGAAAGCACTCAGGTGTTTTTCTTATTTTCACTGTGGTATTTTTTATATATTTGCAATCACACGTTTATTGTGATTTCTTCCATATGTTGAAATGTGTTGGGAGACAATGAGATATCGTCTGGTAATCCAGTAAGGCTTCATCAGCTTCGGCAGAGCTGGAGTTACTATCACTCCTGAAGGAGCCATCACTAGCTGGACTGGTAACGAGTACTGTTTTTTTTCAGTAAAATTAGTTATGTTAGCAATGGACTGCTGCCAGATTCAACATGGTGGTTACGTAGTGGAAACAAAGCTATCTGTATCTGTTATAATCCATCACAGAGGATGGGTTACCTGCATAGTGATGTAATTAGGAACAAGTGAAGGCGGGGTAAACGATGGCTCTGTGGTGGGAAAAAAGAATAGGCGAAACGTTTACCTTGCTAAAGATCGCAAGAGCCAAATTCGACGTCGTAAAAATAAGCTTTGAGTTTTCGCTGTAACCTGAGATATGCTGAGAGAAGAGTAGTAAGTACAGCATCTTTCCTGATGAACAGCACAGCATCTCTCCTGTGATGAACAATAGTACAGCATCCCTCCTGTGATGAACAATAGTACAGCATCCCTCCTGTGATGAACAATAGTACAGCATCCCTCCTGTGATGAACAATAGTACAGCATCCCTCCTGTGATGAACAATAGTACAGCATCCCTCCTGTGATGAATAGTACAGCATCCCTCCTGTGATGAACAATAGTACATCATTCCTCCTGTGATGAACAATAGTACATCATTCCTCCTGTGATGAACAATAGTACAACATCCCTCACTATGTACAGCAACATCTATTCTGACTTAACTGACAGCACTGGCAAAATTCAGTTTAAGACAAGATTTCCTGAACGAGTTGCTAGCAGTATACACGTTTTGCACATGTTGCACTCTCCCCCCCCCTCCTGCAATCCCAGACACCAGTTGAGTCCTTTCAACATGCTAGTTGATGTGTAGCCTCGTAGGTCACAACCAATAGGACCAGGGAACGATCCCTGTACGAGGAGACATGTATGAGCAAGTCTCCTAGCACCTGCTACTCCCGTTACCTAGCAGTAAATAGGTACCTAGGAGTTAGTAGACTGTTCTTTGTTATTTTCAGTGGAAGGACGTGAAAACTACCCCAGTGGAATATTGTGTAGATAGAGCTTGTGTCTTTGTCACACCTGTGTCTGTGTCACACCTGTGTCTGTGTCACACCTGTGTCTGTGTCACACCTGTGTCTGTGTCACACCTGTGTCTGTGTCACACCTGTGTCTGTGTCACACCTGTGTCTGTGTCACACCTGTGTCTGTGTCACACCTGTGTCTGTGTCACACCTGTGTCTGTGTCACACCTGTGTCTGTGTCACACCTGTGTCTGTGTCACACCTGTGTCTGTGTCACACCTGTGTCTGTGTCACACCTGTGTCTGTGTCACACCTGTGTCTGTGTCACACCTGTGTCTGTGTCACACCTGTGTCTGTGTCACACCTGCTGTGCTGTGTCACACCTGTGTCTGTCACACCTGTGTCTGTGTCACACCTGTGTCTGTGTCACACCTGTGTCTGTGTCACACCTGTGTCTGTGTCACACCTGTGTCTGTGTCACACCTGTGTCTGTGTCACACCTGTGTCTGTGTCACACCTGTGTCTGTGTCACACCTGTGTCTGTGTCACACCTGTGTCTGTGTCACACCTGTGTGACGAGGGGACAGCTATCAGGCATCGAGAGCCGATAAGTATAGGTGATACTGTATCAGCTGTTTATCACCCAGTGTTATCTGTGTTCACCTTGTGTTATGTGACTCGTCACACATGACACATCCTCCTACTGGTTACTGGCAGTGTGTACTGGTTACTGGGCAGTGTGTACTGGTTACTCTACAGTATGTACTGCCGTACTGCTGGCCTGCCTATCCTGGGACAGTAGGTCTGGTGACGCACTGCTATCCTGTCCTCGTGTGTCTCTTGTTGTCTCTTGCTGGGATTTCACTTTTGTTCACTTCAACTCGCTTCTCTTATTCAACACGCACAAAAAAATAACACTGACTCTGCGATAAGGCTGAAGTTTACCTTTACCTCTGAGAGTATACTTCAAGTAACAACTTTACCTCTGAGAGTATACTTCAAGTAACAAGTTTACTTCTTAAGGTGGTCTCCAAGTCTTGTTTACGTTAAACTGTAAATAATGAACACTTTTCGTCACCTCACTCTCGCACTTACAATACTTTCCATTAATGGCTTTTCCTTCCAGAACACTTTATGCTCATGTAGATAAATAGTTCAGAGAACCGACAAGTTGATGAATAAGACATAAACAAAACACTTGGGTGTTGCACATATGTCTCATTTATCAACTTGTCATTTGAGGCTTGAGCATTGGGAGCCCTTAACAACACCAACAAAGCTTCATAAGTTTTATTTGTTCGTTACAAATTTTGAGCGAGGAAACTAAACTGCTGCACTAATATATATGAAGTGGGTACTTTATATACATCACGGCCAGGTTCCTGTCAGACACAGCAACATTTTGGGATCTTAATGCAGGGAATTCTTCACTTGTCTAACCTAAAGTCATGACCTACTTCCACCAAGGTGACACCGCCTACTACTGCTTCACCTCACCTGTCTGCAGTAAGATTCTTCTCCGCGCATATGCTGTATAACCTACTCCTACTGGTTATAATCATAACCTTGATTTTTAAAGAGGTGGACCGGTAAGCCAGCGGAAGGCCTCGGTCAGATGACCAAAAGCTCCAGCTGCGGGTCATCATATAACTAAGACCCGCGTCGGGAAACGATAATTGGTAGTTATAATACCTACCAGTTGTCGTACTCTTAAGATTAATGGACTGATCACATCGACTCCAAGCCGAGGGACTGATTACTTCAAACTCCTTCTGATTTTCATTTTCCTCTGAATTGGACCGAGGAAACAAGTGTCTCATTCATCCACTTTATGCTATTGTTTGCTTAAAATGAACAACATATTTAAACGAGTTGAATATCCTCACAAAAATGTAGATTTACGATGCACTAAGACCTCTTTTATAGTGTGATTTGTTTTTGTAAATGCGATTGAAAAATCCATCCCAAATTTAAATTACACACAAAAAAGACATTCATATTAAGTGCTATTCTATTTTGGGCGTTCATTTTCATTTTTTTTAAATCGGCTTGTGTATAATGGCTTTATAACAGTGTTGACTGTACGTCTTTGTGTGTGTGTGTGTACTCACCTAGTTGTGGTTGCAGGGGTCGAGTCATAGCTCCTGGCCCCGCCTCTTCACTGGCCACTACTGGGTCACTCTCCCTGCTCCATGAGGTTTATCATACCTCTCCTTAAAGCTATGTATGGAACCTGCCTCCACTACATCGTGTGTGTGTGTGTGTGTGTGTGAGACCGAGATTGATTGGGATTTATCAGTCATCCCTCACAACCTAATAATGTTGCATGCAGAGACCTGCTCTCCCGGGGCGTGTGTCTCCCTGTGTTGCATCTGTGGCAAGCAGCGGTCTGGGTCCTCCTCTTTAACCCACCACTGAGTTTAACCAGTACATCCTCTTTTTTCAGGTTCCAGAACTTTTCCATGGGTTTTTCTGGATAGGTGGTGGTCAGTCCCTCTTACTCGACTCAGGTTAGGTTAAGTTAAATCAGATTAGGTTATATTAGGTTAAATTAGGTCAGGTTAGTTAAGATTGGTCATAGTCATATGATGACCCCCACTGCAGTTTTTGGTCGTGTGACCGAGACCTTCCACTGGCTTAACCTTCCTTCTGCTAAGAACTTCTAGCACCACTATGTTCTTCCTCCTTGTAAGAACTTCTAGGGGTTTCTAGGTTTCACGTTTTCTTTGTCAGGTCTGGCTTCCTTTTTTCTGTGCTGGCTTCAGTTATGTCTGGCTTCCATGTTTCTAGTGCTGGCTTATGTTATATGTCTGGCTTCCATCTTTCTAGTGCTGGCTTATGTTATATGTCTGGCTTCCATCTTTCTAGTGCTGGCTTATGTTATATGTCTGGCTTCCATCTTTCTAGTGCTGGCTTATATGTCTGGCTTCCATCTTTCTAGTGCTGGCTTATGTTATATGTCTGGCTTCCATCTTTCTAGTGCTGGCTTATATGTCTGGCTTCCATCTTTCTAGTGCTGGCTTATGTTATATGTCTGGCTTCTATGTTTCTAGTGCTGGCTTATGTTATATGGCTGGCTTCCATCTTTCTAGTGCTGGCTTATGTTATATGGCTGGCTTCCATCTTTCTAGTGCTGGCTTATATGTCTGGCTTCCATCTTTCTAGTGCTGGCTTATGTTATATGTCTGGCTTCCATCTTTCTAGTGCTGGCTTATATGTCTGGCTTCCATCTTTCTAGTGCTGGCTTATGTTATATGTCTGGCTTCCATCTTTCTAGTGCTGGCTTATGTTATATGTCTGGCTTCCATCTTTCTAGTGCTGGCTTATATGTCTGGCTTCCATCTTTCTAGTGCTGGCTTATATGTCTGGCTTCCATCTTTCTAGTGCTGGCTTATATGTCTGGCTTCCATCTTTCTAGTGCTGGCTTATATGTCTGGCTTACATCTTTCTAGTGCTGGCTTATATGTCTGGCTTCCATCTTTCTAGTGCTGGCTTATATGTCTGGCTTCCATCTTTCTAGTGCTGGCTTATATGTCTGGCTTCCATCTTTCTAGTGCTGGCTTATATGTCTGGCTTCCATCTTTCTAGTGCTGGCTTATATGTCTGGCTTCCATCTTTCTAGTGCTGGCTTATGTTATATGTCTGGCTTCCATCTTTCTAGTGCTGGCTTATATGTCTGGCTTCCATCTTTCTAGTGCTGGCTTATGTTATATGTCTGGCTTCCATCTTTCTAGTGCTGGCTTATATGTCTGGCTTCCATCTTTCTAGTGCTGGCTTATGTTATATGTCTGGCTTCCATCTTTCTAGTGCTGGCTTATGTTATATGTCTGGCTTCCATCTTTCTAGTGCTGGCTTATGTTATATGTCTGGCTTCCATCTTTCTAGTGCTTGGCTTATATGTCTGGCTTCCATCTTTCTAGTGCTGGCTTATGTTATATGTCTGGCTTCCATCTTTCTAGTGCTGGCTTATATGTCTGGCTTCCATCTTTCTAGTGCTGGCTAGTTATATGTCTGGCTTCCATCTTTCTAGTGCTGGCTTATGTTATATGTCTGGCTTCATCTTTCTAGTGCTGGCTTATGTTATATGTCTGGCTTCCATCTTTCTAGTGCTGGCTTATATGTCTGGCTTCCATCTTTCTAGTGCTGGCTTATGTTATATGTCTGGCTTCCATCTTTCTAGTGCTGGCTTATATGTCTGGCTTCCATCTTTCTAGTGCTGGCATGTTATATGTCTGGCTTCCATCTTTCTAGTGCTGGCTATTATATGTCTGGCTTCCATCTTTCTAGTGCTGGCTTATTTATATGTCTGGCTTCCATCTTTCTAGTGCTGGCTTATATGTCTGGCTTCCATCTTTCTAGTGCTGGCTATGTTATATGTCTGGCTTCATCTTTCTAGTGCTGGCATGTTATATGTCTGGCTTCCATCTTTCTAGTGCTGGCTTATATGTCTGGCTTCCATCTTTCTAGTGCTGGCTTATGTTATATGTCTGGCTTCCATCTTTCTAGTGCTGGCATGTTATATGTCTGGCTTCCATCTTTCTAGTGCTGGCTTATATGTCTGGCTTCATCTTTCTAGTGCTGGCGTTATATGTCTGGCTTCCATCTTTCTAGTGCTGGCTTATATGTCTGGCTTCCATCTTTCTAGTGCTGGCTTATATGTCTGGCTTCCATCTTTCTAGTGCTGGCTTATGTTATATGTCTGGCTTCCATCTTTCTAGTGCTGGCTTATGTTATATGTCTGGCTTCCATCTTTCTAGTGCTGGCTTATATGTCTGGCTTCATCTTTCTAGTGCTATATATGTCTGCTCCATCTTTCTAGTGCTGAGCTTATATGTCTGGCTTCCATCTTTCTAGTGCTGGCTTATATGTCTGGCTTCCATCTTTCTAGTGCTGGCTTATATGTCTGGCTTCCATCTTTCTAGTGCTGGCTTATATGTCTGGCTTACATCTTTCTAGTGCTGGCTTATATGTCTGGCTTACATGTTTCTAATGCATTGTACTACATTTATCTCCAGTTGACTACAACTAACCACTAAAATATAAAGGAAACAATAAAAAGCACAAAAAAAATATAGCAAACTCTGAAATATTGTAAACAGGAGAACTTCCCAGCCCCTCAGACTTGTTTACACACTTCTGCTTCAGAGTGTTTGTCTTTGTCAGACCTGCCACTGATGTGAGGTTATTGTTCAACAAACTTGTCAGATTACCAGCTGGTTTACACACCTCGTACTTATGAGTCTTATCTTCCCATGGGGGACTGACCACATCATCTCCAGGCTGAGGGACTGACCACATCATCTCCAGGCTGAGGGACTGACCACATCATCTCCAGGCTGAGGGACTGACCACATCATCTCCAGGCTGGGGGACTGACCACATCATCTCCAGGCTGAGGGACTGACCACATCATCTCCAGGCTGGGAGACTGACCACATCATCTCCAGGCTGAGGACGCCATCATCTCAGGCTGAGGGACTGACCACATCATCTCCAGGCTGAGGACTGACCACATCATCTCAGGCTGAGGACTGACACATCATCTCAGGCTGCTGACAATCATCTCCAGGCTGGGCTGACCACATCATCTCAGGCTGGGACTGACCACATCATCTCAGCCTGAGATGCCATCATTCCAGCCCGAGGACTGATTACCTCAACTCCTCTTCACATCTCCACCATTTTCTATATTGGTGAGGACTTGGAAACGTTTCCATAGTGATGATACTCGTGTGTTACCCATGTATCTTATTTGTCTGTCTGTCTGTCTGTCTGTCTGTCTGTCTGTCTGTCTGTCTGTCTGTCTGTCTGTCTCTCTCTCTCTCTCTCTCTGTCTCTCTCTGTCTCTCTCTCTGTCTCTCTCTCTCTGTCTCTCTCTCTCTGTCTCTCTCTGTCTCTCTCTCTCTGTCTCTCTCTCTCTGTCTCTCTCTCTCTCTCTGTCTCTCTCTCTCTGTCTCTCTCTCTCTGTCTCTCTCTCTCTGTCTCTCTCTCTTGTCTCTCTCTCTCTGTCTCTCTCTCTCTCTCTCTCTCTCTCTCTCTCTCTCTCTCTCTCTCTCTCTCTCTCTCTCCGCTTTATTTTCCTTCTGTTCCAGTTAAGATGGTTCTCACTTTATTTTTCTCAGTTCTCGTTTCCCACTTCTTGGATTCTATCTTCTCTCTCTCCTTCCTTCGTTTTCTTATTTACCGGTGGCTCTAACCTTTTCTCTCTCTCACTTTTCCATTTAACTCTTCTATGTATCTTTTTCTTATTTGTTTACGTTTCAGCAGAATATTTGTCTCCTCAAATCACGTTCAAGTTTTTTTTTTATTTATTTCACACTTTCTGTTATTCATCGTCTCTCCACAGTTCGTGTGGCAGGATTGAAGGGCAGAGGGAGGGCAGGAAGGGACTAAGGGGAGGTGAGGGTGGGGACTAAGGGAAGGGCAGGAGGGGACTAAGGGGAGGTGAGGGTGGGGACTAAGGGAAGGGCAGGAGGGGACTAAGGGAGAATCGAGGAGGGGGAGGAAGGGGTGAGAGCAATCAATGGATTTATAAGTAGGTCAGCAGTGTGATGCTGGGGGGTTCAGTCTTAAAGTTGTGTGGGTGTTGTGGATGGTCGTGTTGTTGTGGGTGGTCGTGTTGTTGTGGGTGGTCGTGTTGTTGTGGGTGGTCGTGTTGTTGTGGGTGGTCGTGGTGTTGTGGATGGTCGTGTGTTGTGGGTGGTCGTGTTGTTGTGGGTGGTCGTGGTGTTGTGGATGGTCGTGTTGGTGTTATGGATGGTCGTGTTGGTGTTGGATAAGGTCATTGCTTGTTGCGTCATCAGGCCGTGATGGTGTAGGGTGTGGTGTTGGAACAGGTCAGTGGTAACTGCGTCATAACAGGTCAGTGGTAACTGCGTCATAACAGGTCAGTGGTAACTGCGTCATAACAGAAGGGAGGACGCAGCTGTTTGATTATATATCTGTTCTGTTTTTGTTCATTGATCAACACTCAGTCGACCCGGTTATTATTATATGACTAACCCTCTTGTTCGACAGCCTAGTCAGTCTGGTAGTCTGACTTAGGCATTACTCGTCAGTGGTCTAGGTCTGAGCGAAACGTCGTTATTACTTTCCCTCTTCTAAGTGCATTGCAGACTTGACTGATCACCACCTACCTGGATTTTGGTATCTTTCTGTTTTCTTCATCATATCGGTATTTTATACCATTCATGTACATGTTCTGAACGTGTAAGATGAAAGGTAAATCGTACAAACTTTTGCTTACCTTCAATATACACTTTTCTTTACTTCCCCGTGCGTTACTCTCTTTACTTCCCCGTGCGGTACTCTCTTTACTTCCCCGTGCGTTACTCTCTTTACTTCCCCGTGCGTTACTCTCTTTACTTCCCCGTGCGTTACTCTCTTTACTTCCCCGTGCGTTACTCTCTTTACTTCTCCGTGCGTTACTCTCTTTACTTCTCCGTGCGTTACTCTCTTTACTTCCCCGTGCGTTACTCTCTTTACTTCCCCGTGCGTTACTCTCTTTACTTCCCCGTGCGTTACTCTCTTTACCTCCCCGTGCGTTACTCTACCTCCCCGTGCGTTTCTTAAGAGTACTTAGTCGTACGACGGGTCGGGGATTGTGCCTTGGGCGTGAATAATTACCAGAGGCATTAACAGGTAACATAGTTGATCACTAGTGGACTTGTATAATATTCTAGATGGTATACAATACCGACAACTTAGTAAGACACGTGGAAGACGCGTCGTAGTGGAGGATGTTTAGTGTCTTAGGCTAAGGGACTGATTAGCTTCTGTCTTGGCTAAGGGACTGATTAGCTTCTGTCTCGGCTAAGGGACTGATTAGCTTCTGTCTCGGCTAAGGGACTGATTAGCTTCTGTCTCGGCTAAGGGACTGATTAGCTTCTGTCTCGGCTAAGGGACTGATTAGCTTCTGTCTTGGCTAAGGGACTGATTAGCTTCTGTCACGGCTAAGGGACTGATTAGCTTCTGTCTCGGCTAAGGGACTGATTAGCTTCTGTCTCGGCTAAGGGACTGATTAGCTTCTGTCACGGCTAAGGGACTGATTAGCTTATGTCTGGGCTAAGGGACTGCTCACCTCAAACTATTTCTCCACTTCTGCCGAAGTGTCGCACATGAGTCTTACTCACTATTACTGGACTTACGGCTCTCTCTCTCTGGAACTAATATCTCCAGTATATTATATGTTTGCACTCCTGAATTCGAGGGAGTAAAATTTAAGCCAACACGTTCCCTATAATTTAGGTGTTTGGACTGATACGTTCAGTAACCACTTTCTGTACATTCTCCAGGTCTGCAATTGCGCCTGCATTCCAGGGAGAATGAGTTAAGAGACTTTTACACATTAGCTATAATTAGAGTGATTGAATTTATATAGCCAGTAACAATTCTATGTACATTCTTCAGGTCTGCAATTTCGCCTGCCTTAAAAGGGGTCGTCAGTGTTTAAAAACATTCTAGTCTAGAGACTGGATGATAATTTTTACCTTGCAGTGGTGATAGTAATATCATTGAGTTCCCATCGTACGTTGTAACATTCTATATCATTTGCTGGTACTAGTAGCAGCAGCCTGATTTGTCAGGTCATCAACTGGAATCGTACCCACGGGGACCGTGATCCCAGGAGTCAACAGACTGACTACAGTTAAGCAGACTGACCCGATCTGCACTAACACTTCTTTGAACCTCTTATGAAGAGACTGGTGAGTTTTATCCGGGTGTAGCCACGAGTTACGGGGTATGTGGTGTCCGTTTCTGCTCTATCAGTTCTTCCTGCTGACTGCTCAATTCCTGTGCAGTTCAATCACGATACACACTGCCTCTCACAGGTTGTGACCTTGTCCTAGTGCCTCGTTCTAGTAGTGAGTTTCCAACATCCTGGAAAATGATTGTCTTCGTACGTGGAATATACCTGGAGAGGGTTTCGGGGGTCAACGCCCCCGTCCGCACGCAAACTGACGTACGAACCACAGCCCGGCTGGTCAGGTACTGACTTTAGGTACCTGTCCAGTGCCTTCTTGCAGACAGCCAGGGGTCTATTGGCAATCCCCCTTATGTATACTGGGAGGCAGTTAAACAATCTTGGGAGAATCAGGGTTTTTTTTGGTGGTTCAGAGCGCGAGAATACAGTGTCTGAAGCCACATTGGGAATCTACAGTGAAATGAGCCTTTTTTTCAGTGAGGTGCACAGCTAAGCTTTAAGATTAATCATATTGATGGAGATCAGTTTCAAGAGAGGCTTATTTCCTGACTAATAAACCACCACTGACACCAAGAGTGAAAAGTCTCGCAACGCGTCAGTACGAAACTTGGCACTGAACCGCAGGTTCTTGTGTTCATCACTGAACCGCAGGTTCTTGTGTTCATCACTGAACCGCAGGTTCTTGTGTTCATCACTGAACCGCAGGTTCTTGTGTTCATCACTGAACCGCAGGTTCTTGTGTTCATCACTGAACCGCAGGTTCTTGTGTTCATCACTGAACCGCAGGTTCTTGTGTTCATCACTGAACCGCAGGTTCTTGTGTTCATCACTGAACCGCAGGTTCTTGTGTTCATCACTGAACCGCAGGTTCTTGTGTTCATCACTGAACCGCAGATTCTTGTGTTCATCAGTGAACACCACTGATGAGTTAGATACATGTGCAACACCTGAACATCTCTTTCGTAAGTGGACACAAATGCAACTAATACGACATTTTATTGTGGCAACGTTTCGCTCTCCAGGAGCTTTGTCAAGCCGCTGTCCTTCTTACTGAGAGTAGTTTCGCCTGCACAGAAGACTTTGTCAATTAAACGGGTGAAACATCTGACTGTTGTGTGTGGATCACTGTGTGTGTGTGTGGATCACTGTGTGTGTGTGTGGATCACTGTGTGTGTGTGGATCACTGTGTGTGTGTGTGTATCACTGTGTGTGTGTGTGGATCACTGTGTGTGTGTGTGGATTACTGTGTGTGTGTGTGGATCACTGTGTGTGTGTGTGGATCACTGTGTGTGTGTGTGTATCACTGTGTGTGTGTGTGTATCACTGTGTGTGTGTGTGTGGATCACTGTGTGTGTGTGGATCACTGTGTGTGTGTGTGGATTACTGTGTGTGTGGATAACTGTGTGTGTGTGTACCACTGTGTGGACCAGTTTGTGTGTGGAACAGTGTGTGTGTGTGGACCACGGTGTGTGGGGACCACTGTATGTGGACCACTGTGTGTGTGGACCACGGTGTGTGTGGACCACAGTGTGTGTGGACCACGGTGTGTGTGGACCACGGCGTGTGGAGACCACGGTGTGTGTGGACCACGGCGTGTGTGGACCACGGTGTGTGTGGACCACGGTGTGTGTGGACCACGGTGTGTGTGGACCACAGTGTGTGTGGACCACGGTGTGTGGAGACCACGGCGTGTGGAGACCACGGTGTGTGTGGACCACGGCGTGTGTGGACCACGGTGTGTGTGGACCACGGTGTGTGGACCACGGCGTGTGGAGACCACTATATGTTCAACGACCACGGTATAAGAACCACCACAATGTAAGAACCACCACAATATAAGAACCACCACAGCGTAAGAATGACCAGAGTAAGACCGCCACAGTGTTAAAACGACCATTGAGTAATAACGACCACTGAGGGTAAGAACGACCACTGAGGGTAAGAACGACCACTGAGCGTAAGAACGACCAGTGTGTCCTTCACTGAAGAGTGGAAGAGTACTTGTGTTGAGATATTCACTCAACATTGTCAGTGTTGCATGATCCACCATCAACTGCTGCTGCAGCATCCTCCAAGATTCTCCAGGCGCCAGAGAGATGTTGCCATGACAACACAGGTGAGTCTAGTGGGCGTGGCTGTGAGGGGGCTGGGCTATGAGGGGGCGGGGCTATGAGTGTTGAAGATAAAGGTGAAGATGTAGGTGAAGATAGGAGAGAAGAGAGGAGAGAAGGTGTGAAGAGAGGAGTGAAGGGGTGAAGAGAGGAGGGAAGGGGTGAAGAGAGGAGTGAAGGGGTGAAGAGAGGAGTGAAGGGGTGAAGAGAGGAGTGAAGGGGTGAAGAGAGGAGTGAAGGGGTGAAGAGAGGAGTGAAGGGGTGAAGAGAGGAGTGAAGGGGTGAAGAGAGGAGTGAAGGGGTGAAGAGAGGAGTGAAGATAATAGTGAAGATAGGGGTGAAGATAAGAAGGTGGGAAGAGGGAAGAGGATGAAGAGAGCAGAGGATAATAGGAGACGGCTGAGAGAGTAGGGAGGGGAAAAAAAAGAGAAAGAGGTAGAGAGAAAGGGGTAGAAAGAGTAAGGTGGTAGAAAGAGTGAGCAAGAGATAGAGAGAGCACTAAATAACGAGAGCAGGGGATAAAGAACGCAGAGAATAAAGAAAGCAGGAGATAAAGAAGGGCTACAGGTGGTGGACCTGCTCTCTCACCTGTGTACCCTGAAGCGCTTGAACACTTGTATTGATAAGTTCAGATTCCAACACCTATTATTTACACTTACCAGATGTTGATATCACCTGTGCACCAGCACTCAAAAACACTTTAATACCTTAAACACAGAATAGAGAAAACTCTAGTGTCTGTACACTTTCTAATACACTTCCTTTGGTTTATATACACGGTGATACACTTTCCTTGGTGAATATACGTTGATTCGCCCCTTTCGGTGTATACACACTAAGAGAAGCAATAGTTCATGGTGTTTACATTTCGTCTTTTCAATGTTGACAAACTGTATAATGTGTCTTATTCACATGTCGGTAGATTTTACGACTGAAATTCACTTACACTAAGAGAGAGAGGCTCCTCTCAGTGTGTATACACAGAGATACACTCTCAGTGTGTATACACAGAGATACACTCTCAGTGTGTATACACAGGAGATACACTCTCAGTGTGTATACACAGGAGATACACTCTCAGTGTGTATACACAGGAGATACACTCTCAGTGTGTATACACAGAGATACACTCTCAGTGTGTATACACAGAGATACACTCTCAGTGTGTATACACAGAGATACACTCTCAGTGTGTATACACAGAGATACACTCTCAGTGTGTATACACAGAGATACACTCTCAGTGTGTATACACAGAGATACACTCTCAGTGTGTATACACAGAGATACACTCTCAGTGTGTATACACAGAGATACACTCTCAGTGTGTATACACAGAGATACACTCTCAGTGTGTATACACAGAGATACACTCTCAGTGTGTATACACAGAGATACACTCTCAGTGTGTATACACAGAGATACACTCTCAGTGTGTATACACAGAGATACACTCTCAGTGTGTATACACAGAGATACACTCTCAGTGTGTATACACAGAGATACACTCTCAGTGTGTATACACAGAGATACACTCTCAGTGTGTATACACAGAGATACACTCTCAGTGTGTATACACAGAGATACACTCTCAGTGTGTATACACAGAGATACACTCTCAGTGTGTATACACAGAGATACACTCTCAGTGTGTATACACAGAGATACACTCTCAGTGTGTATACACAGAGATACACTCTCAGTGTGTATACACAGGAAACTCAGTGTATCACGGAACTCTCAGTGTGTATACACAGAGATACACTCTCAGTGTGTATACACAGAGATACACTCTCAGTGTGTATACACAGAGATACACTCTCAGTGTGTATACACAGAGATACACTCTCAGTGTGTATACACAGAGATACACTCTCAGTGTGTATACACAGAGATACACTCTCAGTGTGTATACACAGAGATACACTCTCAGTGTGTATACACAGAGATACACTCTCAGTGTGTATACACAGAGATACACTCTCAGTGTGTATACACAGAGATACACTCTCAGTGTGTATACACAGAGATACACTCTCAGTGTGTATACACAGAGATACACTCTCAGTGTGTATACACAGAGATACACTCTCAGTGTGTATACACAGAGATACACTCTCAGTGTGTATACACAGAGATACACTCTCAGTGTGTATACACAGAGATACACTCTCAGTGTGTATACACAGAGATACACTCTCAGTGTGTATACACAGAGATACACTCTCAGTGTGTATACACAGAGATACACTCTCAGTGTGTATACACAGAGATACACTCTCAGTGTGTATACACAGAGATACACTCTCAGTGTGTATACACAGAGATACACTCTCAGTGTGTATACACAGAGATACACTCTCAGTGTGTATACACAGAGATACACTCTCAGTGTGTATACACAGAGATACACTCTCAGTGTGTATACACAGAGATACACTCTCAGTGTGTATACACAGAGATACACTCTCAGTGTGTATACACAGAGATACACTCTCAGTGTGTATACACAGAGATACACTCTCAGTGTGTATACACAGAGATACACTCTCAGTGTGTATACACAGAGATACACTCTCAGTGTGTATACACAGAGATACACTCTCAGTGTGTATACACAGAGATACACTCTCAGTGTGTATACACAGAGATACACTCTCAGTGTGTATACACAGAGATACACTCTCAGTGTGTATACACAGAGATACATCTCAGTGTGTATACACAGAGATACACTCTCAGTGTGTATACACAGAGATACACTCTCAGTGTGTATACACAGAGATACACTCTCAGTGTGTATACACAGAGATACACTCTCAGTGTGTATACACAGAGATACACTCTCAGTGTGTATACACAGAGATACACTCTCAGTGTGTATACACAGAGATACACTCTCAGTGTGTATACACAGAGATACACTCTCAGTGTGTATACACAGAGATACACTCTCAGTGTGTATACACAGAGATACACTCTCAGTGTGTATACACAGAGATACACTCTCAGTGTGTATACACAGAGATACACTCTAGTGTGTATACACAGAGATACACTCTCAGTGTGTATACACAGAGATACACTCTCAGTGTGTATACACAGAGATACACTCTCAGTGTGTATACACAGAGATACACTCTCAGTGTGTATACACAGAGATACACTCTCAGTGTATACACAGAGATACACTCTCAGTGTATACACAGAGATACACTCTCAGTGTGTATACACAGAGATACACTCTCAGTGTATACACACAGATACACTCTCAGTGTATACACACAGATACACTCTCAGTGTATACACACAGATACACTCTCAGTGTATACACACAGATACACTCTCAGTGTATACACACAGATACACTCTCAGTGTATACACACAGATACACTCTCAGTGTATACACACAGATACACTCTCAGTGTATACACACAGATACACTCTCAGTGTATACACACAGATATACACTCTCAGTGTATACACAAGATACACTCTCAGTGTATACACACAGATACACTCTCAGTGTATACACACAGATACACTCTCAGTGTATACACACAGATACACTCTCAGTGTATACACACAGATACACTCTAGTGTATACACATCAGTGATACACACGATCCTCAGTGTATACACACAGATACACTCTCAGTGTATACACACAGATACACTCTCAGTGTATACACACAGATACACTCTCAGTGTATACACACAGATACACTCTCAGTGTATACACACAGATACACTCTCAGTGTATACACAGAGATACACTCCTCTCATTGTTCAAAGCCTCAGACCAGGTTTATCACTTATCTGTACCTCCCATGGTTGTAAATTCTAGTTAATTACATTGAAATGATCAATGTTTACAAATTATATTTTGACGTTAAAGCGAGAGTGCTAAGTTTGTCAGAGATAAGAGCTATTAAACGTAGCCACTCAGAAGAACACAGAGAAGAGTTATAATACAGATTTAATCTAATATTAGTATAAATTCACTCTTGGAAAAGTTGTTGTGTGTTATGGAGCTTTCGCATTAATGTCAGGTTTATAAAGTGTTTATTTTGAAACAGGATCCATATAATGTCATTAATTTGTGGGCGCTTTTAAGGGGTATTTTAGCAGTGTGACTGTTGTGATAGTGTCTATGGGATGGTGGCATCGCTGGGATGGTGTAGAGAAGTTATGTATGGTGTGGATGATGAAGACACGTGTACAACAGGGGCATGTGTACAAGAATGGTATACAATACGGACAAGATGAAATTAAGACACATGTGCAACATCTGGAGGGCGAAACGTCTACAATAAAGATACCCAGATGTTGCACATGTGTGTTAATTTCATCACAACAGGTGGGTATCTTTATTGTTGAAACGTTTCGTCTACACAACAGGCTTCTTCAGTCAAATACAGAAGCAGCAGGTGTAGCAGGGAAATAAAAATGATGTAATCAGTCCATTAACTTTGAAGAAAAGTATTTGAGGTGGTCAGTCCCTCAGCCTGGAGAAGAGTTCAGTTCCAGTGTGTCTGGAACGATATCGTTCCAGACAAGGTATTTTATTACCCTCTTACTGCTATGTTAACTCCGTAAAATGGTGATTTTTCAGATAGCTTAAAAAATTAATTTTAGAATTGAGGAAGACTCAGTT
The DNA here is from genome assembly GCA_009830355.1 of Cherax destructor. NCBI lineage: Eukaryota > Metazoa > Arthropoda > Malacostraca > Decapoda > Parastacidae > Cherax > Cherax destructor. The sequence continues at coordinate 70,303 of WNWK01003263.1, forward strand.
GATCTACTGAGCCATACTTGGTAGGTTCTTCTCAGATCCAACCCTTAAATGACCTGCAAATCGTCTTATTTCGATTTCGTGAGTCATGACCTGTATAAGTCTCGTTCTCTATCTCGTGTAATGAAGATTGTGAAACATCTTCAGACAGCTGATAGCTTCTATTATTCCTTCCAGGTGGACAAGGTCTTCACTGTGATTGATTTCTAACAACAACTTGTGGTTCCTACAGCAACTTGTGGAGCATGACTGCCCAATTTTATTACGTCCTTCCATCATCGCATCTATGGAGCTGGGTGACAGGACCTGCGTACAGAGGCACCTGCGTCTATATGCAGGTCCATCAGTACTGTATTTTGGAATTCCTTTTCCAATGTTTACAATAGTGTGTACATGGGACGGACGAACCCTTACCTGAGAATGATGGGTATGCTTCCACAGCAGCTTCAGTTGAAAGTACCTGGTCAAGTACACGTACAGTTGTACCTTAATCAAAATATTGCATGGTAGCAAATGGTTGGCTGAGTATATCATAAACAGTAGACAACTGAGTTATTGATTTTGAGGAGGTAGTTTATACCTGATGACACTGTAGTTTATACCTGATGACACTGTAGTTTATACCTGGTGACACTGTAGTTTATACCTGATGACACTGTAGTTTATACCTGATGACACTGTAGTTTATACCTGATGACACTGTAGTTTATACCTGGTGACACTGTAGTTTATACCTGGTGACACTGTAGTTTATACCTGGTGACACTGTAGTTTATACCTGGTGACACTGTAGTTTATACCTGGTGACACTGTAGTTTATACCTGGTGACACTGTAGTTTATACCTGGTGACACTGTAGTTTATACCTGATGACACTGTAGTTTATACCTGATGACACTGTAGTTTATACCTGATGACACTGTAGTTTATACCTGATGACACTGTAGTTTATACCTGATGACACTGTGCTTTTGGGAGATTCTGAAGAGAAGTTGCAGAGGTTGGTGGATGAGTTTGGTAGGTTATGTAAAAGAAGGAAATTAAAAGTGAATATAGGAAAGAGTAAGGTGATGAGGATAACAAAAAAATTAGGTAATGGAAGATTGAATATCAGATTGAAGGGAGAGAGTATGGATTAGGTGAATATATTCAGATATTTGGGAGTGAACATGTCAGCAGATGGGTCTATGAAATATGAGGTGAATCATGAATTGAAGAGGTAAAAAAGGTGAGTGGTGAACTGAGGAGTCTGTGGAGGCAAAGAACTTTATCCATGAAAGCAAAGAGGGAATGTATGAGAGTATAGTTATACCAACACTCTTGTATGGGTGAGAGACATGGGTGATGAATGTTGCAACGAGGAGAAGGCTGGAGGCAGTGGAGATGTCATGTCTGAGGTCAATGTGTGGTGTGAATATAATGCAGAGAATTCGTAGTTTGGAAATTAGGAGGAGGTGCAGGATTACCAAAACTATTATCCAGAGAGCTGAGAAGGGGTTGTTGAGGTGGTTCGGACATGTAGAGAGAATGGAACGAGACAGAATAACTTCGAGAGTGTATAAATCTGTAGTGGAGGGAAGGCGGGGTAGGGGTCGGCCTAGGAAAGGTTGGACGGGGGGTAAAGGAGGGAGACAAATGTTTTTTTAGGACTTGACGTGCTGTTGGAGTGTAAGCAAGGTAATATTTATGAAGGGATTCAGGGAAACCGGCAGGCCGGACTTGAGTCCTGGAGATGGGAAGTACAGTGTCTGAACTCTGAAGGAGGGGTGTTAATGTTGCAGTTTTATAACTGTAGTGTAAAGCACCCCTCTGGCAAGACAGTAATAGAGTGAATGATGATGAAAGTTTTTTCTTTTTTGGGCCACCCTGCCTTGGTGGGAAACGGCCGATGTATTAATAAAAAAAAAAGTTTATACCGTTTTGGACCACTTCGGCGACTTTGTTGTGGGATGGTAAAGTTAGTCCAACCGCTGATAGTATGACCATCCTAGTCAGACATGCTGGAAAATATCCCCACAGACTGCAGTGTCAGGCTCCAGAGCTTGAACCGGTGGTGGACCCAAACGCTTCCCAAAACTGTAGACGGAGAGCATTAATAATCCAGGGCTGCTACTTAAGACATGTGCGACATCTTGGTATCTTAATTCGCAGACGTTTCTTTTCTCCATCCCGTGACTTTATCAATACAAGGATATAATGTGAAGATTCTAGAACTGTGACATGTCCCGTCACGGCTTACAGTCTAATTGATCAATGGTAACAAATGCTAGGTATGGTTGCTAGCAACACTAGGTGTGCGTTTCCTGGTCAACCCACACAACCTTCTGAGTACACAAACCCGCATACAGGAGAGAGGAGCTTACGACGACGTTTCGGTCCGCCTTGGACCATTTACAAAGTCACACAGTCCTATATGCGGGTTATTTGGGTATTGTTCGAGTCATGGTACTGTCTTTTTCTTCTCTGCCTTCTGAGGTAACGAACCAACTGTAGCTTCTGTAAACAGTGAGGTATGTCAGTTTCTTTACTCTGAGACTTTCCAGTAAGAACCTGCACTTAAGAGGAACCTCCTGGACCAATGTGAACTCACAACTTATAACTTGACACTGGTCCAGGATAGCCAGAAACGTCGTCTTAACGTTGCCCTCCTAAGTGCACATTCTGGGTTAAGTGTTCCAGCCACGGCATTGCAACTTTCTATTCCTCATTGACTTCGTTTGCAAAATAAACAATAGGATCTTCCTCTTCCAGAATCTGAAAGCAAAACCCAATGAAATACAATACCTGTCTGTGTAGCCATTCATATCACCTCCATGGCTATTTTTTAACCCAGGTAAGCGAAACCACTCACTGTCACCAGACCTGAATAGCGACATAGCTCGTAAGTTTAACGAACGTAATTTATCATGTAATGAGATTAAGCGGCTTATTTGGATTGGTTAACAATATTTACATGGAACTTAGGTACCAGTACCTGCTCTGGCCCAGGGACTAGCAGTACTATCTGTATATAAAAACACCGCAGTGAAAATAGGAAAAAACACCTGAGAGCTTTCATGTGCTTACACACATCTTCAGAGAAACTGGAAGAAGAGACAAGAGAAGCATATTTTATATGATAAACAATGAGGGGATACCTCAGTCAGAGCAGGTGACAACTCACCCAGTGTGTTGCCCTCTGTATACACACAGAAATACACGCCTGTCGGTGTAGACATACTGAGAGATACACTCCTATCAATGTAGATACACTGACACACACACTCCTATCAGTGTATATATTCTTTCTGTTCTCATACTAAGGACCCCACCAAATATTTTTCGTGGCTTAATCCCGGCCGTGTTCGTCCTTGTGATATATTCTTTGAATGTTTGAATGTTTGAATAGTGAGCTTCCGTAGCGTGAGGCCTTGTGAAGGACTCTCACCACTCCCTCATATGGATATTTTTGTTCTCTTGCTAATTGTACCGTCTTGTTTGTATTTGTCGTTTTCTTCTGTTTCGTTTTATGTCAGTGGGTTTCAGTCTAATGATGTCCCTATATCGTTGTATGCCGTGATCATGTCTCCTCTGATTCTAAGATGTCCCTATATCGCTGTATGCCGTGATCATGTCTCCTCTGATTCTATGCTCCTCTCCGATGATTGGAAGACAAAGTGCTAATAGATGTGGTTAATACAAAAACAGCATAGAAAGCATTTTTTAAGGTCAAGTTTCGCTCAAAGAGAGCTTAATAAACTTGATAAAGTTCCCCTTAAGGGAAATGTCATCTCCAAGGCTTCATCTCCTCCATCTTTTGGTAATGTTTAAGCTTCCATATCTATTGTTATTATATCCCTTAGCTCGATTGCTAGCGCACTTAGCTCACACACTGCCGTACCGGGGGTCGATTCCCGGTACAGCTGGAAACATTAGGATATGTTTCCTAAGACACCTGCTGTCATGTTCACCTATCAGTAAAATAGGTACCTGGGTGTTAGTGGACTGGTGTGGGTCGCATCCTGGGACAAAATTGACCTAATTTACCCGAAATGTTTAGCATAACAAGGGGCTTTGTATATAGTAGTATGTCATTGATGTCAGCTAGACCTGTATACCTTGTACATGTACTTGTAGTAAATAAAGATATGATATTACTATTATTATTCTTTATTAACGATTTGTGTTTGCGTGGTCTACCGCCACCCTTTGCTGGGCGTTACTGATTTTTATTACTTGCATCCTTATCATACCTACTCTTAAAACTGTGTGGTGTCTTCATTCTATTTACCAACTATTTTGAGACATGAAATTTTTTTATAACCTCCTTTGACTCATCTGAATTGTTAGACTTCCTGTTGTACCAGGCGACCTGTCACCTTTATCAACGTTACTTTTAACTTGTTAAACACCAGGTCATTGTTTTCCTAACATTTGAATGTTGATTTTTTTGTTAGATTAGTGACTGGGGTTGCTAATTAGTGACTGGGGTTGCTAATTAGTGACTGGGGTTGCTAATTAGTGACTGGGGTTGCTAATTGAAGATGTGAAATACGTGCTGAAAGACATCGTTCTATTGTCGTGTAGATTATGACTGGGGTTGGCATTCTGACTGGTTTGCTTTATGACTGGGGGCAATTGTGACTGGTGCTAATTAGTGACTGTTAATTAGTGACTGGGGTTGCTAATTAGTGACTGGGGTGCTAATTAGTAACTGGGGTTGCTAATTAGTAACTGGGTTGCTAATTAGTGACTGGGGTTGCTAATTAGTGACTGGGGTTGCTAATTAGTAACTGAGGTTGCTAATTAGTAACTGGGGTTGCTAATTAGTAACTGGGGTTGCTAATTAGTAACTGGGGGTTGATAATTAGTAACTGGGGGTTGCTAATTAGTGACTGGGGTTGCTAATTAGTAACTGGGGGTTGCTAATTAGTGACTGGGGGTTGCTAATTAGTGACTGGGGTTGCTAATTAGTGACTGGGGTTGCTAATTAGTGACTGGGGTTGCTAATTAGTGACTGGGGTTGCTAATTAGTAACTGGGGGTTGCTAATTAGTGACTGTGGGTTGCTAATTAGTGACTGGGGTTGCTAATTAGTAACTGGGGGTTGCTAATTAGTGACTGGGGTTGCTAATTAGTGACTGGGGTTGCTAATTAGTGACTGGGGTTGCTAATTAGTGACTGGGGTTGCTAATTATTGACTGGGGTTGCTAATTAGTGACTGGGGTTGCTAATTAGTGACTGGGGTTGCTAATTAGTGACTGGGGTTGCTAATTAGTGACTGGGGTTGCTAATTAGTGACTGGGGTTGCTAATTAGTGACTGGGGTTGCTAATTCGAAGATGTGAAATACGCAGCTGAAAGACATCTCTCTCTACTTCTCGTGTAGATTATGGTGTTGGCATCTCTGTCATGGTCTTTCGTTTATTCCGATCTGATGGGACACTGTTGTGACTGATGTGAAACCCTAACAGTCTGAAGGAACAAGCTGATAGGCATGCGATTCATGGCGATTAATTTCAAGCTTGCCGTCTCAGGCAGGGAAAATAATTTTTGTCGAATCTTGTAAGTGGTCTTGGAAAGCAGACTCAAGATAAGATTTCTCTCTCTCTCTCTCTTCCTCTCTCTTTCTCTCTTTGGATTGAACTGGGCGTCGTTTTAACCTTAAAGTTATACGTTTTAAATAGTTTAGTGGAACACTATCTGAAAAATATATTTACTGCCCATTTCTGCCACAGGCATATTCCTGTTTACAGAAATGGCGTCAAATTTTGCCTTGCCAAACTAGTCCAAGATCTCCTTTATTCGAAGCAGAGGATAAGTAGGTAGGTAAGAGTGGTCAGGAAACAGGACAAGTGTTTTCTGACGTGGGTCTTATATGATGACCCGCCACTGGAGCTTTTGGTCATCTGACCGAGGCCTTCCGCTGGCTTACCAGTCCACCCCTTCAAAAATTAAGGTTATAATTATAACCATTAGGCAGAGGATAGCTGTCAGAAATGACCACTATTACATTTCCTGTAGTCCACACAAAAGCTATAAGGTTTGTTATTCTTCTTGACTACAGGAGAAAACATTCTTTTCTTAGAAGTCTTTGAAAGACTCAGCTGCTGAACCAGGAAGACTGTCACCAGGGGATAGTAGACTGTCACCAGGGGATAGTATGTTCGGTTTCATTTATTTGGTCAATGTCACTGTCAGAAGAGAACAACTTAGCAGGGATGCTGTCACTATCTGTCAACATCAGCTTTTCTGTCAAGGTAGATGATTATTGACGTGTTTCTTGACCTATCTCTTGAGTTGTCCCAAAGGTGGTTGTGTCTCCCTGGATCACAGTGTTGTCTCCCCCCCTGGATCATCACAGTGTTGTGTCTCCCCCTGGATCATCACAGTGTTGTGTCTCCCCCTGGATCATCACAGTGTTGTGTCTCCCCCTGGATCATCACAGTGTTGTGTCTCCCTGGATCATCACAGTGTTGTGTCTCCCCCTGGATCATCACAGTGTTGTGTCTCCCCCTGGATCATCACAGTGTTGTGTCTCCCCCTGGATCATCACAGTGTTGTGTCTCCCCCTGGATCATCACAGTGTTGTGTCTCCCCCTGGATCATCACAGTGTTGTGTCTCCCTGGATCATCACAGTGTTGTGTCTCCCCCTGGATCATCACAGTGTTGTGTCTCCCCCTGGATCATCACAGTGTTGTGTCTCCCCCTGGATCATCACAGTGTTGTGTCTCCCCCTGGATCATCACAGTGTTGTGTCTCCCTGGATCATCACAGTGTTGTGTCTCCCCCTGGATCATCACAGTGTTGTGTCTCCCCCTGGATCATCACAGTGTTGTGTCTCCCCCTGGATCATCACAGTGTTGTGTCTCCCCCTGGATCATCACAGTGTTGTGTCTCCCCCTGGATCATCACAGTGTTGTGTCTCCCCCTGGATCATCACAGTGTTGTGTCTCCCCCTGGATCATCACAGTGTTGTGTCTCCCCCTGGATCATCACAGTGTTGTGTCTCCCCCTGGATCATCACAGTGTTGTGTCTCCCCCTGGATCATCACAGTGTTGTGTCTCCCCCTGGATCATCACAGTGTTGTGTCTCCCCCTGGATCATCACAGTGTTGTGTCTCCCCCTGGATCATCACAGTGTTGTGTCTCCCCCTGGATCACAGTGTTGTCTCTCTGGATCACAGTGTTGTCTCCCTGGATCACAGTGTTGTCTCTCCCTGGATAACAGATATTAAGTGCAAAGGTCTGGGATGCAGAATTCTAATCCGGTCAAAGGTCATATTTCAGTACCAGGTCAGAATCAATTAATTCCTCTTCAGTAACTACTTCACCTTTAAATTTTCGAATTCTATTGGACATTTTAATTAGTGGCAAATAAATTTTTTTCAGTGACGCTCGTCTTAAGATGGTTGAGTAACGTACCAGCTGTAAGATGGTACCAGCTGTAAGTAAGGTGGTACCAGAACTTGTGTTACCTGACAATAAGGTGTTAATTAACTTCAGTGACCTGGAGAAGTTGGTTCATTTTTAACGAAGTTTATAACGAGGTCAGTCAGGGTGGTCATTAGGCGAGGTTTTTAAAAACATTGTTTGGAAATGATGGTAACAACTTCATTACCTCGTTAATCGACAGGACTAAGAATGGAGAATTTTAAATTTGTAATTTGCCCCATTTATTCTGAGAGGGTTCTTGACTGTTTCTCCTACTGTAAGAAAAACGTCTCAAAAGATGTGTTTTGCCTCATCTCGTAAAATAAAAATTGCAGTTAAATCTGACCACGGACTTCGCTTTTCTGTCTAGTAACACTGTACATCTCTTTATTCACTTCGTCCTGCATCTTGCCAAATTTTCTAGCATCCACAATACCACGGGTGGGGTTAGAACCCGCGATCAGAGAGTCTCAGAACTCCAGACCGACGCGTTAGCCACTGGGCCAACTAGCTACAATAAGAGTCATCGTGTCATTACGATTTCACGAGTCCTCTTGGCTGCTTGTATCTGTGAAGTCATCAACGTATTTCCCTTTGACGTTCTTATAAATTACTTGACCCTTCATGCTAGGATGTTGACAACCAAATGCGATGTTACGCGATTTGTTGCTTTTGCAATGGAGGCTTCAAAAAAAATCTGCAATTTCGGCGGACGCATCCTCCTAGGCCGTAAGCCCCAATAGATGAGATTACGCGGATTGGTGCTGGCGACCGTGACGTAGTTCGTGGTTCCTGGCGTGGTTTTACGGCCGGCTACGACGTACCGTGTCATGTTGAAGTCTGCGGAGATGTCATTCAAGTTTCACTAACCTTTGATAAATTAGACACATGTGCAACACTTTGGTATCTTGTATTGTGGAAACGTTTCGCCACACAGTGGCTTCATCAGTCCTATACAAAGAAGAACTGTGAAGATCAGAAGGTAATCAGTCCCTCAAACTCCTGATCTTCACCATTCATCTTTGTATTGGACTGATGAAGCTACTGTGGGGCGAAACGTTTCCTCAATAAAGATACCCAAGTGTTGCATATGTGTCTAATTTATCAACTTGTCGGTTCTCTGAACCATTCATCTACATTCACTCCTTTATAGGGATTAACCTAAAGTAATAAACAGCGTCGCTGGCATATTCCACAGATTGTGGGAGACTGAGTGTGTTGTGTTGTTGACCTTGTGAGTGTGTTGTGTTGTTGACCTTGTGAGTGTGTTGTGTTGTTGACCTTGTGAGTGTGTTTGTGTTGACCTTGTGAGTGTGTTGTGTTGTTGACCTTGTGAGTGTGTTGTGTTGACCTTGTGAGTGTGTTGTGTTGACCTTGTGAGTGTTGTGTTGACCTTGTGAGTGTGTTGTGTTGACCTTGTGAGTGTGTTGTGTTGACCTTGTGAGTGTGTTGTGTTGACCTTGTGAGTGTGTTGTGTTGACCTTGTGAGTGTGTTGTGTTGACCTTGTGAGTGTGTTGTGTTGACCTTGTGAGTGTTGTGTTGACCTTGTGAGTGTGTTGTGTTGACCTTGTGAGTGTTGTGTTGACCTTGTGAGGGGTTGTGTTGACCTTGTGAGTGTTGTGTTGACCTTGTGAGTGTTGTGTTGACCTTGTGAGTGTGTTGTGTTGACCTTGTGAGTGTTGTGTTGACCTTGTGAGTGTTGTGTTGACCTTGTGAGTGTGTTGTATTGACCTTGTGAGTGTGTTGTGTTGACCTTGTGAGTGTGTTGTGTTGACCTTGTGAGTGTGTTGTGTTGACCTTGTGAGTGTTGTGTTGACCTTGTGAGTGTGTTGTGTTGACCTTGTGAGTGTTGTGTTGACCTTGTGAGTGTGTTGTGTTGACCTTGTGAGTGTTGTGTTGACCTTGTGAGTGTTGTGTTGACCTTGTGAGTGTGTTGTGTTGACCTTGTGAGTGTGTTGTATTGACCTTGTGAGTGTGTTGTGTTGACCTTGTGAGTGTGTTGTATTGACCTTGTGAGTGTGTTGTATTGACATTGTAAGTGTGTTGTTTGACCTTGTGAGTGTGTTGTTTGACCTTGTGAGTGTGTTGTATTGACTTGTAGTGGTTGTTGATTTGATTTGTAAGTGTGTTGTTTTGATTTAGTGAACGTTTTATTGTGTTGATCTAGTGTTGTGTGTGTGTGTGTGTGTGTGTGTGTGTACTCACCTAATTGTGGTTGCAGGGGTCGAGACTCAGCTCCTGGCCCCGCCTCTTCGCTGTCCGCTACTGGGTCTCTGCTCTCCCTGAGCTTTATCATACCTTATCTTAAAACTATGTATGGTTCCCGCCTCCACTATATCGTTCGCTAGACTATTCCACTTCCTGACTACTCTATGGCTGAAGAAATGCTTCCTAACATCCCTTTGACTCATCTGAGTCTTCAGCTTCTAGTTGTGTCCTCTTGTTTCTGTGTTCCCTCTCTGGAACATCCTGTCACTATCTACCTTGTCGATTCCCCGCAGTATTTTGTATGTCGTTATCATGTCTCCTCTAACCCTTCTATCCTCCAGTGTTGTTAATCCTATTTACCTCAACCTTTCTTCATAGGACAGTCCCCTGAGTTGTGGAACTAGCTTTGTCGCAAACCTTTGCACTTTCTCTAGTTTCTTGACGTGCTTGACCAGGTGTGGGTTCCAGACTGGTGCTGCATACTCTAGTATGGGCCTAACGTACACGGTGTACAGTGTCTTGAACGATTCCTTGTTAAGGTAACGGAACGCTAATCTTAGGTTTGCCAGTCTCCCATATGCTGCCGCGGTTATCTGGTTTATGTGGGTTTCCGGAGACGTGCTTGGCGTTATACTCACCCCGAGGTCTTTCTCCTTTGATGAGGCTTGTAGCCTTTGTCCACCTAGCCTGTACTTTGTCGGCGGTCTTCTTTGCCCTTCTCCGATCTTCCTGTGTGTGCGTGTGTGTATGTGTACTCGCTTAACTGTGCTTAGAGGGGGTCGATTCATGGCTCTTATCTTAGCCCCTAGACTGTCATCATCCAGATGTTGTGATTTATGTCCTGACCATACCATACACACTCTTGAAACTGTGTATGATGTTTGCCCGCACCACCTCTTCATCGAGTCACTAGCGAGTCTCACTCAATACTGTGTGGCTGAAAAAAATACTTCGTGACTTCATTTCCCTATAACTCACCTGCGTCCTTATAGCTGTCCCTGTAGCTCGTCTGCGTCCCTACAGTTGTCCCTGTAGCTCGTCTGCGTCCCTATAGCTGTCCCTGTATCTCGTCTGCGTCCTTATAGCTGTCCCTGTAGCTCGTCTGCGTCCCTATAGCTGTCCCTGTAGCTCGTCTGCGTCCTTATAGCTGTCCCTGTAGCGCGTCTGCGTCCCTACAGTTGTCCCTGTAGCTCGTCTGCGTCCCTACAGTTGTCCCTGTAGCTCGTCTGCGTCCCTATAGTTGTCCCTGTAGCTCGTCTGCGTCCTTATAGTTGTCCCTGTAGCGCGTCTGCGTCCCTACAGTTGTCCCTGTAGCTCGTCTGCGTCCCTATAGCTGTCCCTGTAGCTCGTCTGCGTCCCTACAGTTGTCCCTGTATCTCGTCTGCGTCCCTATAGCTCGATTACGTCCCTATAGCTGTCCCTGTAGCGCATTTGCGTTTCTGTAGGTGTTCCTGTAAATTATTTGCCTCCTGGCTTATATTCCTCGTATCTCAAACACCTTTTTTCTCTCCACTTTATCTAACCCTTTAAGTATTTTGTATGTCATGATCATGTTTCCTCCGATCTTCTCTCGAGGTGTTGCGAGATTCTCAAATTTCTACTCATAGTTCATCCTCCATCCACCGGCGTCATTCTCGGGGCGATTTTTTGCAGTTTTCTTTCTGGTTTAACGTAGTGGTGGTCATGCCAGTGGCTTACCTGATGGTGATCGTGGGGGGTCACCGCCCCCGCGGCTCGATCCCAGTTCAGCCTTGGCATCGACCCATGCGGATCATGGAGGGGTGTGTGTGTATATATATGTCGTGCCGAATAGGTAAAACTGGTTAGTTAGCAAGAACTCATTTAAAATTAAGTCCTTTGTAAAATTTTCTCTTATACGTTTAAAGATATATTGTTTCATTTACGTTAATGTAAAAAAAATAATAATTTTGTACCAAAAGAACCTTAGAAAACTTACCTAACCTTATTATAACAAGCGCAATTTAATTTAACCTAACCCAACTAAGTATATTTTAGGTAAGTTTACAATAATTTAATAATAAACACAATGAAAATTTTTTTTTTCGTTAGATTCAGAATGATTTTTGCGAAATTACTGCATACACAAATTTTTTGCTTGCCTTATTCGGTAAGAGGAGCGTTGCTATTTAAGCCAAAATCGCAAGTTTTACCTATTCGGCACGATCTCATGTACACCTCATGTACTGTATATGCCATCTTTATATGAACAATGTATCTTTTAAATCTTTTGTACCATATTATGTAATAAAATATATATATATATATATATATATATATATATGATAGAGAGAGAGAGGATAAGGTCACAACGTCCTCAATGATCCTTCACCTTGGAGCAGCACGATACAGGGCAATAAATATTAAGTCTCTTGAAACAATCAAGTCTTCAGAGGCTCCTTGATGCTGCTTGAGGGCTCTTGATTCAGGGGATTAAATCCGCCCTTTTTCCTCTTTCTTCTGCCTGGATACCTCACATTTCCAGGCGCAGTTTCACCCCCTACGGTTTTAACGCTTCTCTATGTGATATACTAATCACTAAAGGAAAGAAGTAGGTTAAATGTTTTGCACTCTGGCAGGACTGCTGGTCTTACGCTCCAACACCGAAAATAACAGAAAAAATGACAGTTATAATCAGTACAATCAGTCTATCCTCACAATCATTATAATTATATCCTTACAATCAGTACATACAATCAGTGTATCCTTATAGTCAGTAGACACAATTAATGAAACCACGAAACAAGTGGTATAGAATTATTTACCAAACTGCCTAATATAGGGATTAAAGTGAAGATGTTACAGGCAGCTTAATGGACCCCTTTTACATGGTCTGTAGGCGTGACCCCATTAACCAGTCAACCCCAGCAACAGTGGCTTGAGGATCTTTTTAATAGGGATACTTCACTCAAAGCATTACCTTGGTGAAACTTCTTTGAGCGAAACGTGATGGTTTCAAGATGAAGTAGACTGAGCTGGTGTGGAAATACAGGTGTTACAGATGTTAGAAGAACCAGAGGTTGAAAACCTGGTTGAAGACCAGGTGGAATGCTACTCCTTGCACTTATTATTGTAGATGAGAGGGCCATAGTACCGTGCAGACACTGGAGAGCGTATCCTAACCCCTTGCACTTATTATTGTAGATGAGAGGGCATAGTACCGTGCAGACACTGGAGAGCGTATCCTAACCCCTTGCACTTATTATTGTAGATGAGAGGGCATAGTACCGTGCAGACACTGGAGAGCGTATCTTAACCCCTTGCACTTATTATTGTAGATGAGAGGGCCATAGTACCGTGCAGACACTGGAGAGCGTATCCTAACCCCTTGCACTTGTTATTGTAGATGAGAGGGCATAGTACCGTGCAGACACTGGAGAGCGTATCCTAACCCCTTGCACTTGTTATTGTAGATGAGAGGGCCATAGTACCGTGCAGACACTGGAGAGCGTATCTAACCCCTTGCACTTGTTATTGTAGATGAGAGGGCATAGTACCGTGCAGACACTGGAGACGTATCCTAACCCTTGCACTTGTTATTGTAGATGAGAGGGCATAGTACCGTGCAGACACTGGAGAGCATCTAACCTTGCATTTTATTTAGATGAAGGCTAGTACCGTGAGACACTGAGCGTATCTAACCTTGCACTTGTTATTGTAGATGAGAGGGCCATAGTACCGTGCAGACACTGGAGAGCGTATCCTAACTCCTTGCACTTGTTATTATAGATGAGAGGGCATAGTACCGTGCAGACACTGGAGAGCGTATCCTAACCCCTTGCACTTGTTATTGTAGATGAGAGGGCCATAGTACCGTGCAGACACTGGAGAGCGTATCCTAACTCCTTGCACTTGTTATTGTAGATGAGAGGGCATAGTACCGTGCAGACACTGGAGAGCGTATCCTAACACTCGCTAGTGATGGAAGTAAACATCACAGCACAGCTGCAACTGTAACAAACTTGTAAATATGGCCAAGATTTAACACCACTGTGCAAACAAGAGTGAGTCGTAACAGCTTGGGGTGTAAACACTGATGGCGGCTCACAGCTGTTCAGTGGCTACAGCAGCCGAGCTGTGATCCTCTTGCTTCGTCTCTCCTTTCAACTTTTGCAACGGGTGTTGCACTCGCTGTCCATTGCACTCATTATCGGCTACTATAGCAAAAGACACTTCCTGCAATCCTGTTTGCACAGCAGCTTTTGCAGTTGACTAGTACGTCTACTAGTCTCCTCTCACTGCTAGTTAGACGCATCGTGACTGTCTTATAGACGATCATAAACGTAATGTATATTATCGTATATTCTTCGCTTTCATTTGAAGGCAATTATTTTTTCACTTCATTGCACATGTGTCATATCCCAAGCGTTGCACATGTGTCATATCCCAAGCGTTGCACATGTGTCATATCCCAAGCGTTGCACATGTGTCATATCCCAAGCGTTGCACATGTGTCATATCCCAAGCGTTGCACATGTGTCATATCCCAAGCGTTGAACATGTGTCATATCCCAAGCGTTGCACGTGTCATATCCCAAGTATTGCACATGTGTCATATCCCAAGCGTTGCACATGTGTCATATCCCAAGCGTTGCACATGTGTCATATCCCAAGTGTTGCACATGTGTCATAGCATCCCAAGATCAAGAAAGTATGGGTAAAAGTCTTGTGGGGTGAGCTGGGAAGTGAGGATAGTGGAAGAGTAGATAGGTGAGAGGAAGGTTACGAGTGGAAGAGTTAGTAACAGGACTTAACCCAGCAGCTAGGCGATGGTGGGACAGACTGGAGAATCAGGAAGAGTAGCCTCAGTTCCTACGGTCTGGTGGGGTTGGAGGTATTCAGTCTTGTCAAGTTGGCAGCAGGTTAGGTGGCAGTAGAGGGCAGGCAGTTAAGAGCAACAGAGGGCAGCCTACTGGTGGGTTCCCTTTATCTGTTGAGGTTTTTATTATATATTTCCTTTATTGAAGTTATGGCAGGGTATAATTGGTTATTGATAGTCGACAATCTAACATGATCTAATCTCAATAAGGTAAATTAAGAAATCTACAGCGAACTGTATGTGTATAGTCAACATAGAATTTGCTAGGATGGGTTGGTCACTAACTAGTCTTGGATATTATGTTAGTGTTGCAGCTGTCAGAAACACTGTCAGATGTTTGCAAGGTGTTGACATGCATCTTTGTGCACTACTGTTGTTGGAAATTTATTTGGCAGTGTTGCTTTATGGTGTTTAATTACTACAAGTACCATTTAACTGGTCTCGCTCTCTCTCGCCTCTCTCTCTAAGCTCTTTCTAAGCTTCACATCACAGCTCTAGATAACTTCGTGTCAGAGCTCTAATGAATCGTCACAATTGTAATTAGCAACACATCACAGCTGTAACTACAGTACACAGCTGTAACTACAAGTCACAGCTGTAACTACAAATCACAGCCGTAACTACAAATCACAGCCGTAACTACAAGCTGCAGCTGTCACTACAGGACACAGGTCGTCTAGCCACTAACACCTCTACATTCAGTCTGACTCGCTCGTCGTGTTGGTCAACCTGTCATTAATCTTGGGGTGAAGTATATCTCCTACACATACGCCTTTATGTTGGTCGCCAATCTTCAGTGGCTTATCCTCTCAAATTCCTTTGGAAATCTAGATTTACTTTATCTGTTGAGACTTGTTCATCCCAGTTTTCGTATATATTACTAAACCATTATTTCAGAAAATTAAAGATCACTTTCGTAATTCCAGTCTCTGTTTATCTATAGTAAATGAGGTAACATTTACTAATTGCCTTCTTGTAACAGTGTTAAGTATCATTAGTGGGTAGACGGTTTAGTGTCTATAGTCGTGTATATCTCTCGTAGGTAATTCGTCTCCTGGTCTGCTTCATTTGTTGACATTCAGCTGCTATGATTATAATTATATCCTTAATTTTGAAAGGTGGACTGGTAGGCCAACTGGAAGGCCTCTGTCAGATGACCAGAAGCTCCAGAGGCGGGTCGTCATGTGGCTAAGACCCTCGTCAGGAAACACTTGTCCTGTTTCCTGACCAATCTGACCTAACCTGACCTCCATGAAGTGGTTTAATGTGTCCTGGCTGCCAGTGTCGTTAACATTTAGTTTTGTCTGATTGAGGAGTTGAAAGTCAATTTTGTGGCCATGGGAATACTAGAGTGTCCAGCTGAACATTCAGAGCTGAAGGTCGTGTTGAGTGTCGTTCAGCTGAACATGCAGAGCTGAAGGTCGTGTTGAGTGTCGTTGTTCAGCTGAACATGCAGAGCTGAAGGTCGTGTTGAGTGTCGTTGTTCAGCTGAACCTTCAGAGCTGAAGGTCGTGTTGAGTGTCGTTCAGCTGAACATGCAGAGCTGAAGGTCGTGTTGAGTGTCGTTGTTCAGCTGAACCTTCAGAGCTGAAGGTCGTGTTGTTGTTGTTGCTGTTCCTGATGTTGTCGGTGTTGCTGCTGCTGCTGTTACTGCTGTTGTCGTTGTTACTGTTGTCATTGTTGCTGCTGTTGTTACTGTTGTCATTATTGCTGCTGTCATTGTTGCTGCTGTTGTTACTGTTGTCATTGTTGCTGCTGTTGTTACTGTTGTCATTGTTGCTGCTGTCTTTGTTGCTGCTGTTGTTACTGTTGTCATTGTTGCTGCTGTCATTGTTGCTGCTGTTGTTACTGTTGTCATTGTTGCTGCTGTTGTTACTGTTGTCACTGTTGCTGCTGTTGTTACTGTTGTCATTGTTGCTGCTGTCATTGTTGCTGCTGCTGTTGTTGTTGTCATTGTTGCTGCTGCTGCTGTTGTTACTGTTGTTGTTACTGCTGTTGTTGTTACTGTTGTCATTGTTGCTGCTGCTGTTGTTACTGTTGTTGTCATTGTTGCTGCTGCTGTTGTTACTGTTGTTGTCGTTGTTGCTGCTGCTGTTGTTGTTACTGCTGTTTTTACTACTGTTGCTGCTGTTGTTACTGTTGTTCCTTTAACTTTTTTTTTTGTCTTCCCTGACGTATTTGAAGAATGTTTTTGCTGTTCCTTCGACGTCGACGTCTTTCTGATTCCTGTTTGACATTTGTCATCTTTCTTCTGCTCTTCTCATCTTTCTTCTGCTCTCTTCTTCTCATCCTTCTTCTGCTTCTTGTAACTCTATATAACAGTCTTCCAGGTTACTAATCAACATGAAAATCTCATATACATTACTATTTTTGTTTGTAATCTCAAATAATTTTGTTATCCTTTATCACGTTTTGTCTCACTTATGTAATCTCTTTCGTTGTTTACATTTTAATTTTAATTTCACTCCACATTTCCTCTACCTTTTTTTTATATCTGGTAATTCGATCCTGTTCACGTGAATGTCTTTCTCGTCATCTCGTGTCTCTGTTATGAGGTACGAAATCGTAATAACACGGTTGTAAACAAACCACGAAACGGATGGGGTTTGAATCCATGGCCGTAAGTTTTACGACTCGCTCGCCATGGGTTTCAAACCCCACCCGTTCCGTGGATTGTTCTGTCTAGTTTTAAATCGTAGTGTTATTGTTGGGGACCTCTCAAGTCACACACTGTCTCCTGTCTTGTGTGTGCGTGGATCAAGTCACACACTGTCTTGTGTGTGCGTGGATCAAGTCACACACTGTCTTGTGTGTGCGTGGATCAAGTCACTCACTGTCTTGTGTGTGCGTGGATCAAGTCACTCACTGTCTTGTGTGTGCGTGGATCAAGTCACACACTGTCTCCTGTCTTGTGTGTGAGTGGATCAAGTCACACACTGTCTTGTGTGTGCGTGGATCAAGTCACACACTGTCTTGTGTGTGCGTGGATCAAGTCACACACTGTCTTGTGTGTGCGTGGATCAAGTCGCACACTGTCTTGTGTGTGCGTGGATCAAGTCGCACACTGTCTTGTGTGTGCGTGGATCAAGTCACACACTGTCTTGTGTGTGCGTGGATCAAGTCACACACTGTCTTGTGTGTGCGTGGATCAAGTCACACACTGTCTTGTGTGTGCGTGGATCAAGTCACACACTGTCATGTGTTGCGTGGATCAAGTCACACACTGTCTTGTGTGTGCGTGGATCAAGTCACACACTGTCTTGTGTGTGCGTGGATCAAGTCACACACTGTCTTGTGTGTGCGTGGATCAAGTCACACACTGTCTTGTGTGTGCGTGGATCAAGTCACACACTGTCTTGTGTGTGCGTGGATCAAGTCACACACTGTCTCCTGTCTTGTGTGTGAGTGGATCAAGTCACACACTGTCTTGTGTGTGCGTGGATCAAGTCACTCACTGTCTTGTGTGTGCGTGGATCAAGTCACTCACTGTCTTGTGTGTGCGTGGATCAAGTCACTCACTGTCTTGTGTGTGCGTGGATCAAGTCACTCACTGTCTTGTGTGTGCGTGGATCAAGTCACTCACTGTCTTGTGTGTGCGTGGATCAAGTCACTCACTGTCTTGTGTGTGCGTGGATCAAGTCACTCACTGTCTTGTGTGTGCGTGGATCAAGTCACTCACTGTCTTGTGTGTGCGTGGATCAAGTCACACACTGTCTTGTGTGCGCGTGGATCAAGTCACACACTGTCTTGTGTGTGCGTGGATCAAGTCACACACTGTCTTGTGTGTGCGTGGATCAAGTCACACACTGTCTTGTGTGTGCGTGGATCAAGTCACACACTGTCTTGTGTGTGCGTGGATCAAGTCACACACTGTCTTGTGTGTGCGTGGATCAAGTCACACACTGTCTTGTGTGTGCGTGGATCAAGTCACACACTGTCTTGTGTGTGCGTGGATCAAGTCACACACTGTCTTGTGTGTGCGTGGATCAAGTCACACACTGTCTTGTGTGTGCGTGGATCAAGTCACACACTGTCTTGTGTGTGCGTGGATCAAGTCACTCACTGTCTTGTGTGTGCGTGGATCATGTCACACACTGTCTTGTGTGTGCGTGGATCAAGTCACACACTGTCTTGTGTGCGTGGATCAAGTCACACTGTCTTGTGTGAGTGGATCAAGTCACACACTGTCTCCTGTATAATGATGTTATATAGTTACCTTCAGCCATGATGGCTGGGCTGGAAGTTTCTTGGGCCTCTGATGATAGATTGTTCCAATTCATGGTACCAGGCATTACAGTTGCCAACTTTTATTGCCTCTTTGCTATTATTTATTGCCTCTTTGCTATTATTTATTGCCTCTTTGCTATTATTTATTGCCTCTTTGCTATTATTTGATTTAATTTCATGAAAAAGAACATTGCTCTCCTGTTTTTGTTTTCCTGTACGACCCTTGTGGGTTTAGCGTTAAGCTATGATAATAATACCTGTGCATTTATAAAAAAAGAAGTGACTTTAATTTGTTTACCTTCGTTTTCTTGTCTTTTTGGGAGATGAAATTCTTCGCCGAGTATTGTTTTTTTCTTTCTCACTGTCATGAAGACGGTCGTGCAAAGACTCGCATTCTCTCTGGCGGTGCTTTTGACTTTTAATCACATGAAGTTAATTGCAACAGAGCCACTCAACCACTTTTTTCCACCATTGCAAACCTTCTTGAAAAATATCCAGTGATATTTCTGCGGTCAGATAACTGTTTCCGCTAAACCAAGATTCACTGCAAGCATTAATATCTGGCAGCGCTGATGACGCGTACGTAGATAATACATCAGTTTTTTACGACTGTATCCGGTTGGACTGGTTTATCAGGCAAACTGTTTAATTTCTTGTCTAGCTGGTTAATTGTAGCTGACTGTCTACGTCGTGTTACCAACCCGTCCCAAAACCACCAGTCACCCGGATAATGGAGATACCTTCACCAAAATTCCGTGTCTCCCGTAGATGCCGGCTCCGGCTGACACTAGTCGAGTCTGCCGGCTCCGGCTGACACTAGTCGAGTCTGCCGGCTCCGGCTGACACTAGTCGAGTCTGCCGGCTCCGGCTGACACTAGTCGAGTCTGCCGGCTCCGGCTGACACTAGTCGAGTCTGCCGGCTCCGGCTGACACTAGTCGAGTCTGCCGGCTCCGGCTGACACTAGTCGAGTCTGCCGGCTCCGGCTGACACTAGTCGAGTCTGCCGGCTCCGGCTGACACTAGTCGAGTCTGCCGGCTCCGGCTGACACTAGTCGAGTCTGCCGGCTCCGGCTGACACTAGTCGAGTCTGCCGGCTCCGGCTGACACTAGTCGAGTCTGCCGGCTCCGGCTGACACTAGTCGAGTCTGCCGGCTCCGGCTGACACTAGTCGAGTCTGCCGGCTCCGGCTGACACTAGTCGAGTCTGCCGGCTCCGGCTGACACTAGTCGAGTCTGCCGGCTCCGGCTGACACTAGTCGAGTCTGCCGGCTCCGGCTGACACTAGTCGAGTCTGCCGGCTCCGGCTGACACTAGTCGAGTCTGCCGGCTCCGGCTGACACTAGTCGAGTCTGCCGGCTCCGGCTGACACTAGTCGAGTCTGCCGGCTCCGGCTGACACTAGTCGAGTCTGCCGGCTCCGGCTGACACTAGTCGAGTCTGCCGGCTCCGGCTGACACTAGTCGAGTCTGCCGGCTCCGGCTGACACTAGTCGAGTCTGCCGGCTCCGGCTGACACTAGTCGAGTCTGCCGGCTCCGGCTGACACTAGTCGAGTCTGCCGGCTCCGGCTGACACTAGTCGAGTCTGCCGGCTCCGGCTGACACTAGTCGAGTCTGCCGGCTCCGGCTGACACTAGTCGAGTCTGCCGGCTCCGGCTGACACTAGTCGAGTCTGCCGGCTCCGGCTGACACTAGTCGAGTCTGCCGGCTCCGGCTGACACTAGTCGAGTCTGCCGGCTCCGGCTGACACTAGTCGAGTCTGCCGGCTCCGGCTGACACTAGTCGAGTCTGCCGGCTCCGGCTGACACTAGTCGAGTCTGCCGGCTCCGGCTGACACTAGTCGAGTCTGCCGGCTCCGGCTGACACTAGTCGAGTCTCCCGGCTCCGGCTGACACTAGTCGAGTCTCCCGGCTCCGGCTGACACTAGTCGAGTCTGCCGGCTCCGGCTGACACTAGTCGAGTCTGCCGGCTCCGGCTGACACTATTAAACTCTAATAAAATTGTCCCCAAATCTCTTTAATCTAAGTTTCGTTTTTTTTCGTACAAATCCTTTAGTCTTTGATTCAGACTTGTGGCTCTGCAGGTCGCGTAGGAGTGTAGGTCGCGTAGGAGTGTAGGTCGCGTAGGAGTGTAGGTCGCGTAGGAGTGTAGGTCGCGTAGGAGTGTAGGTCGCGTAGGAGTGTAGGTCGCGTAGGAGTGTAGGTCGCGTGGGGAGTGTAGGAGTGCACGTAGGAGTGTAGGTCACGTAGGAGTGTAGGTCACGTAGGAGTCACGTAGGTGTAGGTCACGTAGGAGTGTAGGTCACGTAGGAGTGTAGGTCACGTAGGAGTGTAGGTCACGTAGGAGTGTAGGTCACGTAGGAGTGTAGGTCGCGTAGGAGTGTAGGTCGCGTAGGAGTGTAGGTCACGTAGGAGTGTAGGTCACGTAGGAGTGTAGGTCACGTAGGAGTGTAGGTCACGTAGGAGTGTAGGTCACGTAGGAGTGTAGGTCACGTAGGAGTGTAGGTCACGTAGGAGTGTAGGTCGCAGCTTTGCAACAATCCTGTAATTACTAGTTTACTTATGTTGCCTATCGGGGTTTTTATATAAGGAGGTCGAGGCTAGTAGCCCCAGTAACTCAAGTAGGCGTGTGTGTACCCACACACACGGGGCCAGGAGCTGTGAATCGATCCCTGCAACCACAACTAGGTGAATACACACAATCTTCAGATACAGCAAGCCTATTTAATGGCATTTTAAAAGCCATTAAATTACATACTCGTAACCTTTCTTACCACCATGATGGTGAGGTTAGATTGTAGTATTTTTGTAATTTTCGGGAAATCAACATTTAAAAGAAGTGTTTGTAAACAATAATCATATTAACGTTACTCCGGGTATCCCTCTTAAGATTTTAGAGGTATACCTTACGGGTCTTGCAAGTACATTATCCCCCAACTACCTCGTTTATGTATGTTGATGGTGAGGAAAAGTGCAGAACAAGGTTTCATTGGGTCGATGTATGGCTTTGCGTGGAGATCTATTACGTCAGGGCGAAACGTTGTCCCAGCGAAAGCTCGTCCTGGAGAGAAATGGCATTAAATTCCGCCAAGATGGAACAAAATTAATACAGCATAATGCGAACCTACTTTTTTGACAGTGTTTCGCCCACACAGTGGGCTTTATCAAGTCACAAACAGTTTGCGACTTACTAAAGCCCACTGTGTGGGCGAAACGTTGTCAATAAATGATAGCATTATGCTGCAAAGGAGTCTCTGTATATACCATGAACTGCTACTTGTACAATATAATTTTTCCCTCTTGTGTTTAGTTCTTCTTCTTTATGTAACCTGATGATGGTATTTACTGATTTCGTGTCTTCTTTTCTTTCCAGGTGAGATGAAAAGAAAGCAGGTGCATCACTTGAGGTACCTAACGCCTGATATTAGGTACTCCCCCGTACCTAATATCCGACGGGATGCTTCCAGGGGGTCAACGCCCCCCGCGGATCGGTCGCAAACCCGGTCTTTTACTGGATCAATGCCTCATCAATCTTGGGAATACCTTGGGAATTCTCAGTAAGAATACCTGACGTATACCTAGTAGTCATCCTTTTCCAGTAGGTATATCTTCTCTTATATTAACCACATAGTATAAACACCGGTTAAAAACCAGCTCTTTTTAGTAAGCAAACGTCAGTTTTTCACTTTGGCTGAAGAACGTCGGTAAAGTGACGTGGCTGAGTAGTGTATTTCACAGTACCCTTTGTTAGTCTCCGTTTTCTGTTGAGTAGTGTACAGTGGACCCTCGGTTTTCGTTCACCTCCAAAGTCGAACAATTATGTAAGTGTATTTTCGTAAGTGCTTTTGTAAGTGTATTTTTGGGGGTCTGAAATGACTAATCTAATTTACATTTGTCCTTATGGGAATAAATTCGTTCGGTAACGGCACTCAAACAGGATTCTGGAAAGAATTTTCAACGAAAACCGAGGGTCCACTGTGTTTCACAGTACCCTCTGTTAGTCTCCATTTTCTGTTTACACACGATAATTTTTGATCGAATTTGTGGTATTTGACTTACATTTTTTTTAATGGACGTCAGTTCAACCTAGCCAAACCTGAATTAACCTAGTCAAATCTGAACTAAGCCTAGCCTAACTAAATCTGAACCAACCTTACCTAGCCTAACCTAACGAAACCTGAATTAACCAAATCTAGCCTAACCTAAAAAATCTGAACTAGTCTAACCTAACTAAACCAGAATTACACTAACCTAACCTAGCCATTGGCAACATGCCCATGCACTCTGCCCGAGGACCAGACTCGTGGAACTCCGTGTTTTTCAAGAACGTGTATTAAATATATTTTGGAGAGGGAGCCTGGACACAGGTATCATCCCAAAAGTCGCTAAAAACAATGGATATAGCCACACACTATAAAGGTGACAGCAAAGCAATGGCAAAGAATTATAGAACCATAGCGGTAACATTCCACATTGTGCAAGAAAGGTATACAATACCGACAACATGAAAGTTAAGACACATGTGCAACATCTAGAATTTGTATTGATAAAGCCACTGGATGGCGAAACGTCTACAATCAAGATCCTCAGATGTTGCACACGTGTCTTAACTTTCAACATTCCACATTATAAAAATCTTTGAAAGGGTTCTAAGAAGCAAGATCGCCAACCACTTGGGTTCCAAACATTTGCACAACCCAGGGCAACACTAGTTTAAAAAGGTCGCTCCTGCCTCTGGTGCATCGTCTTCGATGCACCAGACAAATAGAACGTAGATTTAGTATACACAGACTGCAAAAGCCTTCGACAAGTGCAATCATGGTATAATAGCACACAAAATGCGTAGTAAAGGATATTCTGTGTACCAACATTCCATGTTGTCTGACAGTGCTTTATCAACCGGGCCGTTGTGCTGACAGTACTGCGTGCTGCTAGCACAAATACCCTAACTGATCAGGCAGACATCTAGTAGGGAACGTCCGGGAGCGAGCTGCTGGACGGTGACCGCAAAACTATTAAGAGAGACTCAACAGGTAGGTTAGTTGACCGCAGAACTATTAAGTGAGACTCAACAGGTAGGTTAGTTGAGCCTGTGTGCGATTCAGACCTGCCCGTGTGGGCGTCCCGTTGTTGAAATGTGTGAACGTTTCTGGTGTTAGAGATTACCATGAACACATCTGGAACGAAACCTTCCAAGAATCGTTCAACTGTTTTGTTGGAGTGGGTGGAGGAAAGAGGTGGTGTGGGTTGTGAGAGTAGGTGGAGGTATGGTATATTATGGAGTTTGGTGGAGGGAAAGGGTGTTGTGTAGATGGGCAGTGTGTGTGTTGCGTGGGTGGGAGGAGGGTAGGGGGCGCTGTGTGTGTTGAGAGGTGGGTGGAGGTATAGAGTACTGTGTATGTGGTGAGGGTGAAGGTGCTGGGTCATTGTATGAGGGTGATGGTAGCTTGGAGATGGCAACAAATGAATGCCTTGACCTGACTAGTCACTACTATTAAGGACTCGCCTTTTATAAGAGGTAAGACTGTGGTAGCTCTGCCTCGTAGCATTACCAGTAGATAAATTCAAGTCCTTTCTCTTTATATTAGAATGAACTCATCCTCTGTGCTGTATTAAGTCAAGACTGTCGGATCTGACCGGTCATGGATATAACGACTACCACATCCGTGTGTTACTGCATACGCGAATGCTGCATACGCGAATGCTGCATACGCGAATGCTGCATACGCGAATGATTCTTGAGACTCTCCAGGCAGGGTCAAGGACACAACTGATTGAATCATCAAATAGAAAAGGAAATTGTCAAGTGATTTATTCTGGCGAATGCAATAATAAAATATATTGTATCATGTTGTAACAATTTCTATATATATTTTTTACTACTTTTGCGTTGGAAACTGATTTCCGGCATTTGTTTAATTAGTTCAGATTTATAGTTTGTCCCCAAACCTGGATAGAAATATATATAAATATACGCGTACAATGTTTAACTAAAAATGACAATAGAATTAAAAAATATTCAAGTGGAGAAAAAATCTAATTACCCTTGTGTTTACATCACCGTCAACAATGGCGGACTAATTCACGGGACAGACATCTACTTGGCAAACTTCGCAAATCTTATACCAAATATTATCCTCTACAGAGAAGCCTTCCAAATGTTAAATGGTAGATGTTAGACAGAGCATTGTACTGAAATAGAACCTGGAAGGCCCAGAGAACTAATGAGGCTTTGTGAAAGGTTGCTTAGAACCAAAAGAGAAAAAAAAACAGGTACTTGAAGTGTAAATACACGAGACTTGGTCTGAACTAAGAGTTCCCAACATTTTCCAGGTCATTCCTCGCTTTTACAAAAAATCTATAATGATTTCTCTTCCCCTTTATCTGACCTTTACTCTTAACCTTCATGTTCTACTTTTCCACAAGGTTAAAACAAAGCAAACTTTGCAATAATTATTTCTAGGTGGCTATTAACACTCAAAGAAAGAACACTCAAAGAAAGAACACTCAAAGAAAGCACACTCAAAGAAAGAACACTCAAAGAAATGATGACCAAGAAAACGAAAATTAATTCATAGATAAGTGAAAGTAATTAACAGATTAGTTGTAAACAATACTCCAGTAGCAACACTGTCGTGCACCCAGTAGCAACACTGTCGATAAGAGCAAACTCGTGTCCCAGTAGCAACACTGTCGTGCCCCAGTAGCAACACTGTCGTGACCCAGTAGCAACACTGTCGTGCACCCAGTAGCAACACTGTCGTCCCGTAGCAACACTCACCCAGTAGCAACACTGTCGTGACCCAGTAGCAACACTCTGCACCCAGTAGCAACACTCTGCACCCAGTAGCAACACTGTCGTGCACCCAGTAGCAACACTGTCGTGCACCCAGTAGCAACACTGTCGTGCACCCAGTAGCAACACTGTCGTGCACCCAGTAGCAACACTGTCGTGCACCCAGTAGCAACACTGTCGTGCACCCAGTAGCAACACTGTCGTGCACCCAGTAGCAACACTGTCGTGCACCCAGTAGCAACACTGTCGTGTACCCAGTAGCAACACTGTCGTGTACCCAGTAGCAACACTCATGCACCCAGTAGCAACACTCATGCACCCAGTATCAACACTGTCGTGCACCCAGTATCAACAACGTGTCTGCAATAGATGTCTTTGTGTGACAACTCAATGTGACCCATGCACCTGTTGTATTGTCTGTTATTCGTGGGACTGTTGCTGACAGATTACACTTTAGATCACACTGAATCTGGAGCTTGTTTCCAGTCTTTGACCGACAGAAGGAAAACAAACTCGACTCCTTCCTGGAGTTCAGCAAGGACGTCATTAACATGGTATATGAATGGATACCTTGTCAGAGCCATGATCTGGAAGTACTGCTGGAATACATCAAATACATACAAATCTTTAACAAAGGTCTTGAACACGCACATTATATGCACAGAAAAGAACATTAAGTTGATTTAACCTACGGTAAACAAAAGTCAAACACTGTGATCTCTGTCTTGAGAAACTGGCTGAAGACATCTTTCTGATGACTTCAGAAAGTCGGGGAAATTGGGTCGTATTTTCCTCTTGAATACGACTCCTCAAAACGGCAGTTTTGCAATGAATGCAATTTATATTGTCTGCATGGTAGGTGATGTTGCTCTGACGACCCTGCAGTTTGCTGTTGAACTCGTGTATAATTTAAAAATGTCTGGCAAGTATCCTAATGATCGTGAAAGACTTGGTGAGTAGTTCGTCTTTATTGTGACTGACCAGGAAAATCTTCATTCATTTCGTCACAAAGTTCATGAAACCGAGTGAACATGTTGCCCTTTACTTGCCAAATCATAGTTGCATATTGCAAACAAACCACAGAACGAATGGGGCTCTCTTGCCATGGGTTAGAGTCCCGCCCGTTCTATAATTTATGTTGCCCTTTGACTGTCAGCTGACTTGTGTGTGGAACAGAGACTGGTGTTCAACATCCACGACTTCACGCAGTTCACGTTAAAGGCGCGTGTTTAGGGCTGACCCTTTGATGAGGTTGATTGTTTTGGTGATGGACTGTAAGTGGGCAAGCAGGGCTGCTGCTGATGTAAGTGGGCAAGCAGGGCTACTGCTGATGTAAGTGGGCAAGCAGGGCTGATGATGTCATCTTGGAGCCACGAGCTCCTCTGTTAATCATGTAGTGTAACCCAACCACGTTAGGATTTTTAAGTGTGCCAGGTACCTAGAATACAGATCAAGACCCCAACATTGCTGTGGCGTCATCTGTACTCACTGCGATTACATCCTCCATACTAGTCGTCCTTTATCAAAGAAATCTGATGCTACTTCCATTACGTTCTTTCCTTTTATTGTCGTGGTTCATGGACGACAAAAACAATAGGTCCTCTTTGATGTCTTGATCGTCAACATTTCGGACAAAAACGGGAAACTAAGAAAGCTTTGACATGTCAGTTGTCTCATCTAATTGCATGACAAAGTGAATGATGGCTTTATCTTGTCAATTACTTGGTCTTCAATGTCATGAGCCATATCATCTATCCATGATTGGATAGTGCTGATACACGGCGGATTTGCTTAAGTTTGTTAATTGTTTTATCGTTGAGGAACAAGTTTTACACAAGAACACTTGGCTTGATCAAGGTTTGCTGATCAGGGTCTTTTTATCCTTTGCTGTATGGAGATCAGTTACACATGACACCTGTGTTGGAGCCGTTGGAGACTGTTGGACGGGTCCACTGCCACACCTCTGTGGTCCACTGCCACCCAGCCTCTGTGGTCCACTGCCACCCAGCCTCTGTGGTCCACTGCCACCCAGCCTCTGTGGTCCACTGCCACCCAGCCTCTGTGGTCTGACCCAGCCTCTGTGGTCCACCCACCAGCCTCTGTGGTCCACTGCCACCCAGCCTCTGTGGTCCACTGCCACCCAGCCTCTGTGGTCCACTGCCCCACCTCTGTGGTCCACTGCCACCAGCCTCTGTGGTCCACTGCCACCCAGCTGTGGTCCACTGCCACACCTGTGGTCCACTGCCACCCAGCCTCTGTGGTCCACTGCCACCCAGCCTCTGTGGTCCACTGCCACCCAGCCTCTGTGGTCCACTGCCACCCAGCCTCTGTGGTCCACTGCCACCCAGCCTCTGTCTCTTCACTCCATCGCACTTCTACTTAAAAAGTGCTTGGCTAATTTGAACTAACCTTGGGTGAAGCTTTTCAAGATTCTTCCTTAACTGAGATGGTTTCGTGGAATCATTTGCTATGACTCCGTGGCATAGACACTGATGTAACCCCTATCATCTCCGACAACACGGAAATGCGAGTGTAAACACCTGGCTGTGTTGCTGGGCTAGACGTTGACGCGGTTCTGCGTCATTCTTCACAATGCAGGAAACTTCATGTTGGACGTCATCTTTCTGGTAGCATGTCTTATCTCCTGTCACTGACCAGCAGTACAGTGCCTGTTCAGTAGCACTGTTATGGTCCAACCAGACATT
Source organism: Cherax destructor (assembly GCA_009830355.1). Lineage (NCBI taxonomy): Eukaryota > Metazoa > Arthropoda > Malacostraca > Decapoda > Parastacidae > Cherax > Cherax destructor. The sequence goes on from WNWK01003263.1 coordinate 98,480, forward strand.
GACACGTTATTATTAATTACCAAGGTTTTGAGCCCTACACACACACAATCGTAAATATTTTTGCATTTGAGCAAAATTCAAGTAAAAAACAGGCCTATTCTAGGCCTGCTCAAAGAAGGCAGTAGAGCTCCCATTCCCCCTAAAACCGTAAAAGTGATTTTAATACTCCTGAAGAAAACCTCAGACCCCTACATCGTCGGCGTCTAAAGTTTTGTTCTGGAAGCCTCGCTAATCGCCGTCACCGACACAATAGAACGTAACACAGCAAACTACAAAATTTCCAAAACATTAGCGTACATGATAGTCAGGTCACCATGCGTCACTCACACCTCACTTCAGGTCAACATGCGTCACTCACACCTCACTTCAGGTCACCATACGCCACTCACACCTCACTTCAGGTCACCATACGTCACTCACACCCCACTCTCCCCCTATATATACTCTCTTTTTAACCTTTGTTAGAAGCGATCAAGATCCCAGGACCGAAACGTTTTCCAATATGTCCTAGTGTTTACTTACGTGTTTTTTCTAAACCATATTGTCGGTATTCATTACCAAGGTTAATACCATCCTAGCAGTAACCATTATGAATAAAAACAATACCATGACTGGAACAATACGTAATTGCTACACACACAGGAGGCCGAAACTTATGACGTCGTTTCGGTCCACCTGGCCCAATACTTAAAAGTTGTAGTCTGAAATCTGGACCGGTGCCACGGGCAGTCGACGTCCCACAGGTATCAGATCTATTGCTGGAACAACTCTAAAGTCTTAAAGAGGAACTGACCACTACCTCTCGAAGGTAAGATCAACCAGGCTGTGATAGTCATGTTAGTAGATCAGTCAACAAGTAGACCTGGCCCTAGCCTATTTATACGTAAAATGATCTATTTTTTATATACTTTTTCCTCCTATTATTAATGTTGTTGTCTATGGTTCTTGTAATTTTAATAAAAAGGTCAAAGTCATGAAAAAGTTTAAAAACCCGTCCATTAGAACGTTGAAAGCCTCAACCTTTGCTAAGTTGGGTAGCTTTGGGAAAAGTTTGGACAAGTGGGTGGTTTTGAAATGGATTTGCCTATTATGGGCCAGTAGGTCCGCTTTAGTGTTTCTCCATTCATGTGTTGAGTTGGTGGATGTGTTGTAGAGTGAGACTCACACTCTTAGTGTTCGTATGCTTACGTTTCTTGTTTCAACTTGAAATTGGTCTGAGGTGTTTGACCTATCATGGTCCCCTAGAAGGACATGTAACCCCACGCACATACCAGCCCTACGCTATGCCCTTGTTCCATGTACCATCCAGGCCTACGCTATGTCCTTGTTCCATGCACCATCCAGCCCTACACTATGTCCTTGTTCCAGGTACCATCCAGCCCTACGCTATGTCCTTGTTCCAGGTACCATCCAGCCCTACACTATGTCCCTGTTATTTGTACCATCCAGCTCTACGCTATGTCCTTGTTCCATGTACCATCCAGCCCTACGTTATGTCTCTGTTCCATGTACCATCCAGCCCTACGCTATGTCTCTGTTCCATGTACCATCCAGCCCTACGCTATGTCCTTGCTCCATGTACCATCCAGCCCTGCGCTATGTCCTTGTTCCATGTACCATCCAGCTCTACGCTATGTCCTTGTTCCATGTACCAATCCAGCCCTACACCATGTCCTTGTTCCATGTACCATCCAGCCCTACGCTATGTCCTTGTTCCATGTACCATCCAGCTCTACGCTATGTCCTTGTTCCATGTACCAATCCAGCCCTACACCATGTCCTTGTTCCATGTACCATCCAGCCCTACGCTATGTCCTTGTTCCATGTACCATCCCGCTCTACGCTGTCCTTGTTCCATGTACCATCCAGCCCTACGCTATGTCCTTGTTCCATTTACCATCCAACCCTACGCTATGTCCTTGTCCCATGTACCATCCAGCCCTGCGCTATGTCCTTGTTCCATGTACCATCCAGCCCTGCGCTATGTCCTTGTTCCATGTACCATCCAGCCCTACGCTATGTCCTTGTTCCATTTACCATCCAACCCTACACTATGTCCTTGTTCCATGTACCATCCAGCCCTGCGCTATGTCCTTGTTCCATGTACCATCCAACCCTACGCTATGTCCTTTTCCCATGTACCATCCAGCCCTACACTATGTCCTTGTTCCATGTACCATCCAGCCCTACACTATGTCCTTGTTCCATGTACCATCCAGCCCTACATTATGTCCTTGTTCCATGTACCATCCAGCCCTACACTATGTCCTTGTTCCATGTACCATCCAGCCCTACACTATGTCCTTGTTCCATGTACCATCCAGCCCTACATTATGTCCTTGTTCCATGTACCATCCAGCCCTGCGCTATGTCCTTGTTCCATGTACCATCCAACCCTACACTATGTCCTTGTTCCATGTACCATCCAGCCCTGCGTTATGTCCTTGTTCCATGTACCATCCAGCCCTACACTATGTCCTTGTTCCATGTAACCAACCCACATATCCCCTGTACCATCCAGCCCGTTATGTCCTTGTTCCATGTACCATCCAGCCCTACACTATGTCCTTGTTCCATGTACCATCCAGCCTTACACTATGTCCTTGTTCCATGTACCATCCAGCCCTACACTATGTCCTTGTTCCACGTTCCACCCATCCCTACACTATGTCCCTGTTCCACGTTCCACCATCTAAGATGGTGTGCCGCAGGGTGGGAGTACCGTAGGCCCTCAGAACGTCGGAATATCCTCTCAAGTAGTTGAAGTTAAAGTCTGTATTACAGTATGACGCGGCACCGCAGTCAGTGCAATATCACCACCATTTGTTATACCAGTTATCATGTATTGTTCAGTGGGTGGCAGGAGCGCACTGCACCAAATATAATGTCATACTAACGAAAAGGAGAGGAGGAGGGAGTGTGTTTTCATTGGCTAAGTCAACATTCGCCACTAGTGTTCAGCCAATCAGCGGAGCCGTGACGTCACGGGTGTTCAGCCAATCAGCAGAGGTCCTACTTTTCGCTGGTCCAACATTATTTTCCGAACGAAAAACAGCGAAAATAAAAATCGAGTATGGGTTGGAGCATGGGTTGGTGCATGGGTTGGTGCATGGGTTGGAGCATGGGTTGGTGCATGGGTTGGCATGGGTGTGCATGGGTTGGTGCATGGGTTGGTGCATGGGTTGGTGCATGGGTTGGAGCATGGGTTGGTGCATGGGTTGGTGCATGGGTTGGTGCATGGGTTGGTGCATGGGTTGGAGCATGGGTTGGTGCATGGGTTGGAGCATGGGTTGGTGCATGGGTTGGTGCATGGGTTAGAGCATGGGTTGGTGCATGGGTTGTGCATGGGTTGGAGCATGGGTTGGTGCATGGGTTGGTGCATGGGTTGGCAGAGTTGGGCATGTGGAGCATGGGTTGGAGCATGGGTTGGAGCATGGGTTGGTGCATGGGTTGGAGCATGGGTTGGTGCATGGGTTGGAGCATGGGTTGGTGCATGGGTTGGTGCATGGGTTGGAGCATGGGTTGGTGCATTGGTTGGAGCATGGGTTGGAACATGGGTCGGAGCATGAGTTGTACTGCTGGCGACAGACTAACCAGCTGGCATTACCAGCAGGAATGTCAGAATTTGTATACATGTGAAGTACCGTTTACAAGCTGATGGTGGTGAGCAACCAGCTGTCAAGGGCTCCATGTTGTAGCGTCGGCTACAACAGTGGCAGTCGCCCTGTGCAGGTGGTACAGTACGTGTTCTGTTTCAGTGTTGTGTTTAGGCAGGTGTGTGTTCGATGATGGGACGTCTGCTACCTTCCCCACACACACTGTGCTCGTAGGCAGTGTAGCCTACACTCGTAGGCTAAACTGCCTAAAGTGTAGCCTACGAGTGTAGGCTACACTAACCTACACCCGTAGGAGTCAGAGTTGTGTCCCTGGTGCCTGGTCCACTGTTGGTGTAGCAGGAGTCATGGTTGTGTGTCTGGGCCAGTGTTGGTATAGCAGGAGTCAGGGTTGTGTGTCTGGGTCAGTGTTGGTGTAGCAGGAGTCAGGGTTGTGTGTATGGGCCAGTGTTGGTGTAGCAGGAGTCAGGGTTGTGTGTCTGGACCAGTGTTGGTGTAGCAGGAGTCAGGGTTGTGTGTCTGGGTCAGTGTTGGTGTAGCAGGAGTCAGGGTTGTGTGTATGGGCCAGTGTTGGTGTAGCAGGAGTCAGGGTTGTGTGTATGGGCCAGTGTTGGTGTAGCAGGAGTCAGGGTTGTGTGTCTGGTCCAGTGTTGGTGTAGCAGGAGTCAGGGTTGTGTGTCAGGACCAGTGTTGGTGTAGCAGGATTCAGGGTTGTGTGTCTGGACCAGTGTTGGTGTAGCAGGAGTCAGGGTTGTGTGTCTGGTCCAGTGTTGGTGTAGCAGGAGTCAGGGTTGTGTGTCGGACCAGTGTTGGTGTAGCAGGATTCAGGGTTGTGTGTCTGGACCAGTGTTGGTGTAGCAGGAGTCAGGGTTGTGTGTCTGGTCCAGTGTTGGTGTAGCAGGAGTCAGGGTTGTGTGTCAGGACCAGTGTTGGTGTAGCAGGATTCAGGGTTGTGTGTCTGGACCAGTGTTGGTGTAGCAGGAGTCAGGGTTGTGTGTCTGGTCCAGTGTTGGTGTAGCAGGAGTCAGGGTTGTGTGTCTGGACCAGTGTTGGTGTAGTGGAATAAATAGCAACGCGGGCTAAATGTAAATTTATTAAATGATCTGTAGTTAGGTTTCTAGACTTAGCTCAGTATTGGGGTTGTTCTCCCTAGAAGACGCAATGTTCACACTCGCAGAATTTAAAATCTCAAAGGGAACCCCACGAAAAAAATCCCAAGAAATCCCGATGTCTCTTTTGTAAGCGTAACCGAAAGACGCCATTTAAGTACATACCAGACGTGGCATTTATCCTCACTAGAGACAGAAATAATGATGATTTAGGAAGATCATAACTGTTGGATCGTCTCACCAGCATCCTCTGGTTCACCAGGATGTTGAGTTGTCATATCTTTCTTCTTTCTGCTTACCCCTTTGTCCTTATATCGTTGATGTCACTGACTAGATTTTAAATCATTAGTGACGTGACTGGCTGTCAGGTGTGGAAAGTGGCCTGGAGGTAGGTGCCCAGGAGGGCGTGGTACAGTGTGTGTGGAGTGTGGAGGTGGATCAAGAGGAAGCAGCAAGGAGTTATTTTTGCATACAACCTTTGGGTTTGCTTAGTTTTCAATATATTAATCTGTGGGAACACACTTTCCACACACGAAGATGAATGAATCGAAGGTAAATGGTCGAGCACATGGACCTTAAAAACTAGTACATGGACCTTGAAAACGAGTACATGGACCTTGAAAACGAGCACATGAACCTTGAAAACGAGCACATGAACCTTGAAAACGAGCACATGATCCTTGAAAACGAGCACATGATCCTTGAAAAAGAATACATGAACCTTGAAAAAGAATACATGAACCTTGAAAACGAGCACATAAACCTTGAAAACGAGCACATAAACCTTGAAAACGAGCACATGATCCTTGAAAAAAGATCACTCTTGGCTTGATTATTTCCATCTTTGACTAAGTATAGGTCATACCAAAAAGTGGTGGCAACTTTGCTGTTGTTAGTGTTGAAGGGTTTGGTATACATCACATCCCTTAACTAGTCTTGTAACTTGTCAAAGATGTACCACAAATGTTGGAAAATAAAAAGCTATTTTCACAAGTGATTTCAGGCTTCTTTTACTAGTAGTACTTCTGTGGGATCCGTCACACACTGAAGATGATATTGTTTACAAATGGAAACGTCTGCTTCGTCTGCACGTATAGTTCTGTTGCAATACGATCACAGTACACAGGTGATTATCACAATATGCTGAACAACCATTGTGAAAAAATAGCGAAATTCCAAGGTCTCGTTACTTCTCACATTATCATATTTCTTTGATAATGTGAGAAGTCACGAAAGCGCTTGGAATTTCGCTATTTTTTCACAGTGGTTCTTGTGCATATAGTTCTGTATGGAACCACAGAGACTGAGAAATAACTCTTCCTTTTCCTGAAGAGATTCTTAGTAACCAGCAGTTCCTCATATCTTGACCAAAACAAGAGAATTTCCGCTTTTGTCCAATAACTGTCATTTACTGCTTTGGTTCGAGGATACTTGCCATTTTATACTTCCCCCTCAAATATGCCTTAAAGTTCGAAATAAAATATTGTTAGAATGCACTAAAAATCCCAACATTACCGGTGTATTTACATTTAGCATCCCAAGATCACGGGAAAAATGCCAAGGAATGACATCACTTCCTCCCGGGTGTCTTCAAAGGACCCCAATGGAAATAAGTCCTTTGACTTTTTCGGCTTATTCTATGTATGATAATCTATGTAATTGTATTTGTGTATACCTGAATAAACTTACTTACCCATCCCTAATAAGATCTTTGGGGAAAATACTGAATAAAAATGGTCACTCTACAAGGAGGTGATATAATTTGCCGATACTTGTACAGTGGACCCTCGGTTTTCGTTGAAAATTCTTTCCAGAATCCTGTTTGAGTGCCGTTACCGAACGAATTTATTCCCATAAGGACAAATGTAAATTAGATTAGTACATTTCAGACCCCCAAAACTACACTTACAAAAGCACTTACGAAAATACACTTACATAATTGTTCGACTTTGGAGGTGAACGAAAACCGAGGGTCCACTGTACTATCTCGTGGATGGCAGCTTATATCCTCATGAAGGTTGATAGTGTCGAGTATATATTGGCTATTTCTCTGACCGTCGTGATTCTCACACAATGAGTGTTAAACACTACACAATTAGGAATACACTAATAGGGTATTTAAGCCCATTTACATAGAAATCAACACCTGACTTAAATTATTATATCCCATTTGAACGAGAACCCCTTTGGGTCGTACAACACCTGTGAAATATGGTCATATACACGTATATTTTGTCCAGATATAGTCAATATACTGTCTTAAAAATGGTATAGTGATATCAATAAAGTATGGGAAAAGATGCTTATGTATAGTTCAGGACATATATAAGAGGAAACGTTTCGCCACGAGTGGCTTCTCCAGTCCTAATATACTAGGTATCTCCCCCAATATACTCGGTGTCTCCCCCAATATACTCGGTGTCTCCCCCAATATACTCGGTGTCTCCCCCAATATACTGTCTCCCCCAATACACTGAGTGTCTCCCCCAATACACTGAGTGTCTCCCCCAATAAACTGAGTGTCTCCCCAATAACTGAGTGTCTCCCCAATAACTGAGTGTCTCCCCAATACACTGAGCTAAAATCTCCCAATACACTGAGTATCTCCCAATACACATATCTCCCACACTGAGTATCTCCCCAATACACTGAGTATTCCAAAACTGAGTATCTCCCCCAATACACTGAGTATCTCCCCCAATACACTAGAGTATCTCCCCAATACACTGAGTATCTCCCCAATACACTGAGTATCTCCCCCAATACACTGAGTATCTCCCCAATATACTGAGTGTCTCCCCCAATACACTGAGTATCTCCCCCAATACACTGAGTATCTCCCCCAATACACTGAGTATCTCCCCCAATACACTGAGTATCTCCCCCAATACACTGAGTATCTCCCCCAATACACTGAGTATCTCCCCAATACACTGAGTATCTCCCCTAATACACTGAGTATCAATACACTGTATCTCCCCAATACACTGAGTATCTCCCCAATACACTGAGTATCTCCCCAATACACTGAGTATCTCCCCAATACACTGAGTATCTCCCCAATACACTGAGTATCTCCCCAATACACTGAGTATCTCCCCAATACACTGAGTATCTCCCCAATACACTGAGTATCTCCCCCAATACACTGAGTATCTCCCCAATACACTGAGTATCTCCCCAATACACTGAGTATCTCCCCAATACACTGAGTATCTCCCCAATACACTGAGTATCTCCCCAATACACTGAGTATCTCCCCAATACACTGAGTATCTCCCCAATACACTGAGTATCTCCCAATACACTGAGTATCTCCCCAATACACTGAGTATCTCCCTACAATATCTCCAAACTGAGTATCTCCCCTAATACACTGAGTATCTCCCCTAATACACTGAGTATCTCCCCTAATACACTGAGTATCTCTCCTAATATACTGAGTATCTCTCCTAATATACTGAGTATCTCTCCTAATATACTGAGTATCTCTCCTAATATACTGAGTATCTCTCCTAATATACTGAGTATCTCTCCTAATATACTGAGTATCTCTCCTAATATACTGAGTATCTCTCAGCTATTTGGAACTACTGATAAACTACGATCATCCAGAACTCAACAGTGGAGTTGGATGCTCTTCCATTTCCACCTGACACAAGAATTACATTGCCTTTATGAAGACATTGCCGACTGTCATTTGTTTTTCCTCTCGGAGACGCCACGAGTCTCAAAACTCTAGCTCTTGGCTTTAATTAATAACATTTTTGCTCGCTAGTTCATTTTAAACTTTGCCTCGTTCAGGGAAACGAACAAAAATAATAATGAACGTGTTTACTATAAAAATTAATGTGTCGTGTGAGCTGAAATGCATATTAATTTATAATATTTTACTTGATTTATGTTCAAAATATTTATGTTATTTATTGTAAACGCCATGGACAAGTTTCCAGGCAAATTTTCCCTAACTTTGCCAACTAGGGAAGTGAATGCTGTCGTACAATGATATTATGAAATTAATTATTCTACAGGAAGAAAGAAGCAATAACAGTCTATCTTAATAAATACAGTTAATGGACTTTAAACTCTGTAAATGGTTAATATTTTTCACGGATTTAACAGGAGTCAGTGTTGTGTGTCTGGGTCAGTGTTGGTGTAGCAGGAGTCAGTGTTGAGAGTCTGGGTCAGTGTTGGTGTAGCAGGAGTCAGTGTTGAGAGTGTGGGTCAGTGTTGGTGTAGCAGGAGTCAGTGTTGAGTGTGTGGTTCAGTGTTGGTGTAGCAGTAGTCAGTGTTGAGTGTGTGGTTCAGTGTTGGTGTAGCAGGAGTCAGTGTTGTGTGTCTAGGTCAGTGTTGGTGTAGTAGGTGTCAGTGTTGAGTGTGTGGTTCAGTGTTGGTGTAGCAGTAGTCAGTGTTGTGTGTCTAGGTCAGTGTTGTGTGTGTGGTTCAGTGTTGGTGCAGCAGTAGTCAGTGTTGTGTGTCTAGGTCAGTGTTGTGTGTCTAGGTCAGTGTTGTGTGTCTAGGTCAGTGTTGGTGTAGCAGTAATCAGTGTTGTGAGTCTGGTTCAGTGTTGGTGTAGCAGTAATCAGTGTTGTGAGTCTGGTTCAGTGTTGGTGTAACAGTAGTCAGTGTTGTGTGTCTGGGTCAGTGTTGGTGTAGCAGTAGTCAGTGTTGTGTGTCTGGGTCAGTGTTGGTGTAGCAGTAGTCAGTGTTGTGAGATCTGGTTCAGTGTTGGTGTAGCAGTAGTCAGTGTTGTGAGTCTGGTTCAGTGTTGGTGTAGCAGTAGTCAGTGTTGTGAGTCTGGTTCAGTGTTGGTGTAGCAGTAGTCAGTGTTGTGAGTCTGGTTCAGTGTTGGTGTAGCAGTAGTCAGTGTTGTGAGTCTGGTTCAGTGTTGGTGTAGCAGTAGTCAGTGTTGTGAGTCTGGTTCAGTGTTGGTGTAGCAGTAGTCAGTGTTGTGAGTCTGGTTCAGTGTTGGTGTAGCAGTAGTCAGTGTTGTGAGTCTGGTTCAGTGTTGGTGTAGCAGTAGTCAGTGTTGTGAGTCTGGTTCAGTGTTGGTGTAGCAGTAGTCAGTGTTGTGAGTCTGGTTCAGTGTTGGTGTAGCAGTAGTCAGTGTTGTGAGTCTGGTTCAGTGTTGGTGTAGCAGTAGTCAGTGTTGTGAGTCTGGTTCAGTGTTGGTGTAGCAGTAGTCAGTGTTGTGAGTCTGGTTCAGTGTTGGTGTAGCAGTAGTCAGTGTTGTGAGTCTGGTTCAGTGTTGGTGTAGCAGTAGTCAGTGTTGTGAGTCTGGTCAGTGTTGGTGTGCAGTAGTCAGTGTTGTAGATCTGGTTCAGTGTTGGTGTAGCAGTAGTCAGTGTTGTGAGTCTGGTTCAGTGTTGGTGTAGCAGTAGTCAGTGTTGTGAGTCTGGTTCAGTGTTGGTGTAGCAGTAGTCAGTGTTGTGAGTCTGGTTCAGTGTTGGTGTAGCAGTAGTCAGTGTTGTGAGTCTGGGTCAGTGTTGGTGTAGCAGAGTCAGTGTTGTGTGTCTGGGTCAGTGTTGGTGTAGCAGGTGTCAGTGTTGAGTGTCTGGTTCAGTGTTGGTGTAGCAGTAGTCAGTGTGTGTGCTAGGTCAGTGTTGTGTGTGGTTCAGTGTTGGTGCAGCAGTAGTCAGTGTTGTGTGTCTGGTCAGTGTTGGTGTAGCAGTAGTCAGTGTTGTGGTCTGGTCAGTGTTGGTGTAGCAGTAATCAGTGTTGTGAGTCTGGTTCAGTGTTGGTGTAGCAGTAGTCAGTGTTGTGTGTCTGGGTCAGTGTTGGTGTAGCAGTAGTCAGTGTTGTGTGTCTGGTTCAGTGTTGGTGTAGCAGTAGTCAGTGTTGTGAGTCTGGTTCAGTGTTGGTGTAGCAGTAGTCAGTGTTGCAAGTCTGGTTCAGTGTTGGTGTAGCAGTAGTCAGTGTTGTGAGTCTGGTTCAGTGTTGGTGTAGCAGTAGTCAGTGTTGTGAGTCTGGTTCAGTGTTGGTGTAGCAGTAGTCAGTGTTGTGAGTCTGGTTCAGTGTTGGTGTAGTAGGTGTCAGTGTTGAGTGTCTGGGTCAGTGTTGGTGTAGCAGTAGTCAGTGTTGCAAGTCTGGTTCAGTGTTGGTGTAGTAGGTGTCAGTGTTGCAAGTCTGGTTCAGTGTTGGTGTAGCAGTAGTCAGTGTTGCAAGTCTGGTTCAGTGTTGGTGTAGCAGTAGTCAGTGTTGTGTGTCTGGTTCAGTGTTGGTGTAACAGTAGTCTGTTTTGGTAACTCAGGTCTGGTGTTACCACTGGCATTAGGCTCTTGGCTCCCAAGACCTCGTCTCTTTTGGAGTCATACCTGGCACTCAGGCCGCAGCCCGAGTGCCAGATATAGTCTGCTCTTCGCCAAGGGTAGTCTGCTTTGCCTCAAGGGTAGTCTGCTCTAATATGTGTCTGATGGTGGTTACTTGTTTATATGTATACTTGTATAATTCACCGCCACAACTCTGGTCTGTGATGTCTAGCGTGCCAGCGTGAGTGCCAACTGTACCAGCCTCGGGTGCCAGGTATACGAGAACCTCATTTGCCTAGATGCCAGATTTAAGTTACCTCCTCTGCGTGGATTAGAGACGGCAGAGCAACTTGGGCTGTTGGTGCTAGCAGCACGAAACCCAACGTAGGCACCAGAGCCTGGCTGATCAGGAGCTAAGACAAACAAAGGTCTGTTGGTAATTTAGTCACTTGTGTAACATTTAGGAATCTTTATTGTGGAAACGTTTCGCCACCTAGTGGCTTCCTCAGTCCAATAATACAGAGATAAACAGTAAAAGATTAGGAGTTTGAGGTAATCAGTCCCTCAGCCTTGAATCGATTCATGGCTGAGAGGGACTGATTACCTCAAACTCCTCCTCATCTTCCATCGTCCTTTTCTGTATTCAACTGAAGAAGCCAGTGAGTGACGAAATATTTCCAGAATAAAACTCCCCAAATGTTGTCCAAGTGTCTCAATAATCAATTTCTGACAGTCATTAGAGTGAGTATTCAGTGATCAGTGTTCTCACCTCAACTATCATTTATTTTGGGAATAATTTCCACCGGCTGCGGCTGCGGCTGCGGCTGCGGCTCATTTTGTTGGGATGTAATTTCAGTTTGTTGATTTGGATAAAATCTTTTCAGCATTTTTTTTCATGTATGGATTATGTCGTAATTTTCTTTCGTGGGTCGTAGCATATATGTTCCGGATGCTGTGTATTGGAGTCTGCATCCACCATCTCTTTATCCACTTCCTCACCGGTATAGTTAATATCATCGGCTGAAAAAACATACCGCGGGCGGGGATAGAACCCGCGGTCAGAGTCGTAAAACTCCAGACCGACGCGTTAGCCACTGGGCCAGCTGGCTGCAATAAGAGTCATCTAACTAGGTATATTTATGGTTAGTTTGCAATCGTGTCATTACAATTTCGTGAATCGTCGGCTGTATGACTGTGTTGGTACCGGTAAGCCAGCGGAAGGCCTCTGTCAGATGACCAAAAGCTCCAACTGCGAGTCATCATATGACTATGACCTGCGTCAGGAAACACCTTACCTAACCTCCAACGCTGGTATCGCGAGCAGAGTCCTTCACGTTACGCAAATCAAACACTACAAACCCCTCGGGGTTGCTAAACTGTGTGTTCCAGCTTGCGCACTCTGCGCCTCTATCCAGACACGCACTTCCTGAGCTAGCATGTTATTAGTGCACTTAGACGCACTTCCAGTCATCACCAGACAGGTTCCACTTGCGTTTGAAAACGAGTTTAATAGCATCGTTACGAACGAGCCTTCCTTCCTGCACCTTGTATTTAGTTTAATGGCTACTTGGGGGCAGGGTCATCGTTCCCATCGCCTGATCCCCTACCTGCTCTAGTAGTTCAAGCTGGATCAACCAGGCTGTTGGTAGTAGAAAGACACTGAAGTATCTGTTACACAAATAACCAAACACCTAGTAGAAAGCTTATGGCGACGTGTAACTAGTTAATGGTCCAGGTCGGGGCGAAACGTCGCCATGAGTTTCTTTTTCCTATGTGCGGGTTATTTGTACGTTGTTCCAGTCAGGGTATTGTGGTTTGTTTGTTCATTAAAAGTACTATATATATATATATATATATATATATATATATATATATATATATATATGACCCTAGGGGTCATGCTGGACCTGGAAAATAGGAGTGTAGGCCTGCCTACCCTGTGGCAGGTCAGGTTTCTTAGCGGCCTGATCAATTAGGCTGTTGGTGTAGCACTCAGCAGTCCAGCCTCGGCAGCAAAGCCCTACGGCTGGTGAAAGCCTAGCAGTTCAAGAACACAAAGTTCGTTACAGCTGCAACTTACTCAGTTCTAAACTTTCAGAGCTAAGGAAGTTGCAAGTATGTCTGCAATTATTTGAGTGCCACTCGCAGGATGGGTATGAGGTGTCAGTAAGAACGTAAGAAAGGAGGAACACTGCAGCAGGCCTACTGGCCCATACTAGGCATGTCCTTCTCAAGCCCAAACCCACTAACAAAAATATTTGTAGAACCCATTTCCAAGATACATAATGCGTATTATTTCGTTTTATTATAAAGACCTTTCGACCAGCCACGCCATTATCAGTGCACCTCGTGAAGGGATAAAGCATCGTGTCTTACGTCCTGTCGGTGTAATCTATCTTAGTATGACCTTGGGTATAGCTTGCAAAATATAAACATTACACTAGCTAGACGCTTCAAGACGGCAGGGTGTGCGCGCTCTATCTACCTGGACGGTGTTCCGGGGAATCAACGCCCCCGCAGCCAGGTCCGTGGTCAAGCCACTGTAACGAGATGATTACATATGCTTGAGCTGGTGCGCATATGCATTCTCTGGTTCTGAGTTTGTTGCTCTCAGTGATCGCCTGAAGCAGTTGCTGACCTGCCCACTTCAGTATGCCTTTAAAATGGGAGGATAAGCCAGGGTAAAGGAGGGAAGCAGATTAGATTATGCCCCTGAAGTGTCTCGTTTACTGTGCACCTCATATCCATCCTGTGGAGGGTAATTACTGGTTTACTGTGCACCTCATATCCATCCTGTGGAGGGTAATTACTGGTTTACTGTGCACCTCATATCCATCCTGTGGAGGGTAATTACTGGTTTACTGTGCACCTCATATCCATCCTGTGGAGGGTAATTACTAGTTTATTGTGCACCTCATATCCATCCTGTGGAGGGTAATTACTGGTTACTGTGCACCTCATACCATCCGTGGAGTAATTACTAGTTTATGTGCACCTCATATCCATCCTGTGGAGGTAATTACTAGTTTATTGTCCCTCATATCCATCCTGTGGAGGGTATCTGGTTTAGTGCACTATATCCATCCTGTGGAGGTAATTACTGGTACTTGACCTCATATCCATCCTGTGGAGTAATACTAGTTTAGTGCACCTCATATCCATCCTGTGGAGGTAATTACTAGTTTATTGTGCACCTCATATCCATCCTGTGAGGAATTACTGGTTGAAGAAAAATAGACATAGTCACATCGTATCTACTATAAACGTTTCGCCTCAGTGGCTTTATCTACAGGACATAATGAGAGACTGTAGAAGTATTGAAACAGGTACCAGTCCTCAATGTAGTCACCGTGGTCAGTGTAGTCACCACTAATGGTCACTGTCAGTGTAGTCACCACTAATGGTCACTGTCAGTGTAGTCACCACTAATGGTCACTGTCAGTGTAGTCACCACTAATGGTCACTGTCAGTGTAGTCACCACTAATGGTCACTGTCAGTGTAGTCACCACTAATGGTCACTGTCAGTGTAGTCACCACTAATGGTCACTGTCAGTGTAGTCACCACTAATGGTCAGTGTAGTCACCACTAGTGTTTACTGTTGTCAGCATAGTCACCATTAGTGTTCACTGTTGTCAGTGTAGTCACCACTAGTATTCACTGTTGTCAGTGTAGTCACCGTGGTCAATGGTCGCCACTAATGGTCAGTGCAGTCACCACTAGTGGTCACCGTGGTCAGTGCAGTCACCACTAGTGGTCACCGTGGTCAGTGCAGTCACCACTAGTGGCCACCGTGGTCAGTGCAGTCACCACTAGTGGCCACCGTGGTCAGTGCAGTCACCACTAGTGGCCACCGTGGTCAGTGCAGTCACCACTAGTGGTCACCGTGGTCAGTGCAGTCACCACTAGTGGTCACCGTGGTCAGTGCAGCCACCACTAGTGGTCACCGTGGTCAGTACCTAGTGGTCTAGTCACCACTAGTGGTCACCGTGGTCAGTGCAGCCACCATCAGTGGTCACCGTGGTCAGTGCAGCCACCACTAGTGGTCACCGTGGTCAGTGAGCACCACTAGTGGTCAGTGTAGCACACGTGGTCAGTGTAGTCACCACTAGTGGTCACCGTGGTCAGTGTCACCACTAGTGGTCACCGTGGTCAGTGTAGTCACCACTAGTGGTCAGTGTAGTCACCACTAGTGGTCAGTGTAGTCACCACTAGTGGTCAGTGTAGTCACCACTAGTGGTCAGTGTAGTCACACTAGTGGTCAGTGTAGTCACCACTAGTGGTCAGTGTAGTCACAACTGTGGTCAGTGTAGTCACACTAGTGGTCAGTGTAGTCACACTAGTGGTCAGTGTGTCACACTAGTGGTCAGTGTAGTCACACTAGTGGTCAGTGTAGTCACCTAGTGGTCAGTGTAGTCACCAGTGGTCAGTGTAGTCACCACTGTGGTCAGTGAGTGCACCACTAGTGGTCATGTAGTCACCACTAGTGGTCACGTGTCAGTGCATCACTAGTGGTCACCGTGGTCAGTGCAGTCACCACTAGTGGTCACGTCGTGGTACATAGTGTCACGTGTCAGTGCAGTCACCACTAGTGGTCACCGTGGTCAGTAGTACCACTAGGTGGTCAGTGTAGTCACCACTAGTGGTCACGTGTAGGTCACCACTAGTGGTCAGTGTAGTCACCACATAGTGTAGTCACCACTGTGGTCAGTGTAGTCACCACAGTGGTCATGTAGTCACCACTACAGTGGTCACCACTAGTGGTCAGTGTAGTCACCACTAGGGTATCAGTGTGCACACTAGGGTACCGTGGTCAGTGTAGTCACCACTAGTGGTCACCGTGGTCAGTGAGTAAGTCACCGCGTCGGTACCCCTAAGTGATACACGTGGTCGTGTAGTCACCACTATGTCACGTAATATTTACTGTACAAATGAAGAGTCACGCTCTGGGTTTACTCTATATTACGTCAACATTTGCGCTTCTAGTGAGCGCTAACACAGTTGGTCTGTGTTACACTTCATGTTTCTGGTCAACATTCTGGGAAGATAGATGAAGGCCCAGACGTAACCGACAATCATACAATTAACACGTGCAACATGGTATCTTTAATGAGGAAGAGTCGCCTGACGTCCTTTCCCAATCCATAAAAGGAGAAGCAGAAGGAAGAGGCGTTTGAGATAACATCCTCATTCTGGGAAGAGTCGCGCTGGACGTCACTCCAAATCCACAATAAACATCGAAGTAAACAGAAGGAAGAGTCGCGCTGGACGTCACTCCACATCCACAATAAACATCGAAGTAAACAGAAGGAAGAGTCGCGCTGGACGTCACTCCACATCCACAATAAACATCGAAGTAAACAGAAGGAAGAGTCGCGCTGGACGTCACTCCACATCCACAATAAACATCGAAGTAAACAGAAGGAAGAGTCGCGCTGGACGTCCCTCCACATCCACAATAAACATCGAAGTAAACAGAAGGAAGAGTCGCGCTGGACGTCACTCCACATCCACAATAAACATCGAAGTAAACAGAAGGAAGAGTCGCGCTGGACGTCACTCCACATCCACAATAAACATCGAAGTAAACAGAAGGAAGAGTCGCGCTGGACGTCACTCCAAATCCACAATAAACATCGAAGTAAACAGAAGGAAGAGTCGCGCTGGACGTCACTCCACATCCACAATAAACATCGAAGTAAACAGAACTTACGCTGAAGAAATTTCTGATGACTTCATTTGCTCACCACGGAATATTTTGATGTCAGTTACTGGTATCTGGACAACATCTTTCACAAACTCCCACACGAAATTAAATAAGATAAAATGGAGAAGAAGGTAATTGAATAGAGGAACGTCATGGAGGTGCGGGAGAAACACAGACCTTGCAAGTCCACACCGAGGCTGTCTACTGATAACTACCTACTATCTACATTACGAACTCTGATAGATTCAGCAAGAAAGGTGGTGGAGTGGCGATGTAAGTCAGAGATAAATTGTTGTGTTAGACATGACATAAAATTAGAATTAGAAGCGTCGAACAATGAATCTGTTTGGCTACAGCTTCTCGCTTGTCGTGAAAAACTAATCTTGAAGGAGTATCGTGTATTATCTATGTTTGAAATATGAGAGAAACCCTATAGGTTTGAATATCTGAGCTCCGACAAGGAATTGGAGACAGTTTTGCCCCGGCTATAGCTCCAGGTCCCTGTGTATGAAACAAGAGGAACGTCTCTACGTAGGTCCTCTAACCAACTATCTATTCTCCGCACATGAAGTGTGAAGGTGTGCTGTGGGGTGAACGTGGTAGGCCTAGCTGTGGAGTGAACGTGGGAGGCCCAGCTGTGGGGTGAGCGTGGGAGGCCTAGCTGTGGGGTGAACGTGGGAGGCCCAGTAATGGAGCCATCAAGTTCCATCAGTCTGCTAGAGAGCTTCATGTTTTGATAATTACGCTGTCGTATGCAGTCAACTTCATTATCATGTCATTTATATCTTTATTAATCACACCCAAAATAATATATATTACAAGTAATGTACATAGCATTAAACGCCGTATTTTTAATGTGACGTATTTTGCCCCAGTCGGCTTTGGCGCTCTCTCTTGGACTGTAGTAGTTGAAGTGACAATTATATTTACAAAGTAGAAGTGATATAAGGAGAGAGGAGTATATGGAGAGAGAGAGAGAGAGAGAGAGGTTAAGAAAGTGGTGAAGTAATGTAAAAGGAGAGCAAATGAGAGAGTGGGTGAGATACTGGCAACAAATTTTGATGAGAATAAGAAAAAGTTTTGGAGTGAGATTAATGAGTTGAGGAAGCCTAGGGATTGAATGGACTTGACTTGACAGTTAACAATTTTTAACTGTCAAGTCCACTCAGTTCCTAGGTAGACTTCATCAACTTATTAATCCCACTCCAAAACTTTTTCATATTCTCATCAAAATTTGTTGCCAGTATCTCACCCACTCTCTCATTTGTTCTCCTTTTACATTACTTCACCACTCTCTTAACCTCTCTCTCTCTCTCTCATATACTCCTCTCTCCTTATATCACTTCTGCTTTGTAAATATAATTGTCACTACTACTACTAGTCCAGAAGAGAGCGCCAAAGCCGGCTGGGGCAAAATACGTCACATTAAAAAGTTGAGGAAGCTTAGGGATTGAATGGACTCGACAGTTAAAAATTGAAGAGGAAAGTTATTAGATGGAGAGTTGGAGGTATCAGGAAGATGGTGGGAATATTTGAGGAACTGTTAAATGTTGAAGATAGGGAAGCTGTGATTTCGTGCATTGGCCAGGGAAGTATAACATCTTGTAGGAATGAGGAAGAGTCAGATGCGAGTGTGGGGGAGGTGCTTGAAGCTGTGGGTAGAATGAAAGAATTGATGGGATCAAGACAGAAATGTTAAAAGCAGGTGGGGATATAGTTTTAGAATGGTCAATGCTTTTATTTAGTAAAGGTAAGGTACCTAGGGACTGGCAGAGACCATGCATAGTTCCTTTGTATAAAGGCAATGGGGACAAAGAGATTGTAAAAATTATAGGGGAACAAGTCTGTTGAATGTACCTGGTAAAGTGTATGGTAGCTATTATTGAACAAGGAGGCTTTAAGAAGGGTAGAGGGTGTGTAGACCAAGAGTTTACAAGGAAGCATATACGTGAACAGCATTTATGGATTTGGAAAAGGCATATGATAGGGTGAATAGGATAGCAATGTGGCAGATGTTTCAAATGTATTGAATAGATGGTCGGTTACTGAAAACAGTTAAGAGTTTTTACGAGGATAGTGAGGCTCAGGTTAGAGGACAGAGGGAGATTATTTCCCAGTAAAAGTGGGCCTTAGACAGGGATGTGTGATGTCACCGTGGTTGTTCAATATATTTATAGATGGGGTTGTAAGAGAAGTGAATGCTCGGGTGTTGGCAAGAGGTGTGGGGTTAAGAGATAAAGAATCTAACACAAAGTGAAAGTTGTCACAATTGATTTTTGCTGATGACACTGTGCTTTTGATAGATTCTGAAGAGAAGTTGCAGAGTTGGTGAACGAGTTTTGAAGGGTATGTAAAAAAAGGAAATTAAAAATGAATGAAGGAAAAGCAAGAAGATGAGGGTAACAAAAAAAATGAGGTAATGAAAGACTGGATATTAGATTTCAGGGAGGGACTATTGAGGAAGTAAATGTATTCACATGTTTGGGAGTGAACTTGTCAGTAGATGGGTCAGTGAAAAACGAGGCGAGGGAAAAACGTGAGTGGAGCACTGAGGAGTCTGGAGACATTATCCATGGAAGCAAAGACGGGAATGTATGAGAGTATAGTTATACCAACGCTCTTATATGGGTGTGAAGCATGGGTGATGAATGTTGCAACGAGGAGAAGGCTGGAGGCAGTGGCGATGTGTCTGAGGGCAATGTATGGTGTGAATATAATGCAGATAATCCGTAGTCTTGAGATTAGAAGGTGCAGGGTTTCTAAAAGTATTATGCAGAGGGCAAAGGAAGGGTTGTTGAGGTGGTTTGGACATTTAGAGGGAATGGAACGAAATAAAATGACTTGGAAGCGTATGAAACTGTAGTGGAAGGAAGGCGTGGTAGGGGTTCGTCCTAGGATAGGTTGGAGAGAGGGGGTAAAGGAGGTTTTGTGTGTGAGGCGCTTGGACTTCCAGCAAGCATGCGTGAGCGTGTTAGATAGGAACGAGTGGAGATGAATGGTTTTTTATGACTTGACGTGCTGTTGGAGTGTGAGCAAAGTAACATTTATGAAGGGATTCAGGGGAACCGGACTTGCGTCCAGGAGGTGGGAAGTACAGCGCCTGCACTCTGAAGAAGGGTGTTGATATATTGCAGTTTTTTTTAACTGTAATGTAGTCACGCCTCTGGGAAGACAGTGATGAAGTGAATGATGATAAAATGATTCTTCTTTTTCGGGTCACCCTACTTCACTTATAATGATTGTTATACTATGAAACAAAAAATAAATAATGTCAAAGTTATCCTAAAAATACCAAAACACCTAAAAACAACTATAATTTTTAACGTGAAAGTCGTAATTTCCGATAACTCGGCTGAGAAAAATCGATGAAACATTCTTTGAACACCAAAAAAATTCCATGATTTTTTGTTTTTAAAGAAAATACAAAATTAATATTAAAATATGTGGGAAGAGCCCCCCTCCCCCATCTTAAAAGATGCAGACATGGTCTAGAGATTCAGCTGTTGTTCAGACTGAACATCAGAATGAGGAAAAAATGTGATTGAATACTGGTGCCAGACGAAGAGGTTTGAGTATCTCAGAACTGATCTCCTGGGATTTTAATGAACAAAAGTCTATGGAGCTTACAGAGAATGATGTGACAAACACAAAATCTCGAGTGAGCGGCAGTTCTGTGGGCGAGAAGTCTTGTTAATAAGAGAGGTTGGAAGAGAATGACCAGACTGGTTCAAGCTGACAGGAAGGCGACCATTAAAGAACATCTCTGAATGCACAATATGTTGAACCTTAAAGTGGATGGGCTACAGCAGACCACCACAAAAGTTTTCACTGTCAGTTAAGAACAGGAAATTGAGGCACAGGCTCAATAACTTAACAGTTGAAGATTGGAAAACGTCACCTGATCTAACGATTCATGATATCTACTGTGACGTGCAGATGGGTCAGAATTTGGCATAAACCTCTGGGATGTGGTGGAACAGGAGATTTGTTGCAGTATGAATGTGCAGCTGCATGATGCTGTCATGTCAACATGAACCAAGATCTCTAAGGAATGTTTCCAGCACTTGAATCTATGCCACAATGAATTCAGACTCTTTTGAGGGCAAAAAAGAATCTCTACCCATTACTAGAAGTGTGTACCTAATGAGGTGGCCACTGTGTGTATTTATAAATAAATGTATATATCATTTATTTATTTATTTATGAACCGGCCATCTCCCACTGAAGCAGTGACCTAAAAAGAAAAACAAAAGTTTTTTATATTTAGTAATTTATACAGGAGAAAGCATTACTAGCTCCTTGCTCCCGACATTTTAGTCGCCTCTGACGACACACATGGCTTACATAGGAAAATTCTTTTCCACTTTCTCATGGAGATGAAAGGAAATAAAAAATAACAAGAACTATTAAGAAAATAGAAGAAAACTCAGATTCGTGAGTATACATTTACGTGTACATGCGGGTGCAGTGTAACCTAAGTATAAGTAGAAGTTGCAAGATGTACCTGTTATCTTGGGTGTTTATGGGACAGAAAACACCAGCAATCCTACCACTGTGTAAAATAAATACACTCACTTGGCTGGACGGTGCTACCTTCTTGGGTGGTTTGTATCAATATATATATAATGTCGTGCTTAAATAGCAACGCTCTTCTTGCCGAATAAGGCAAGCCAAAATTTGTGTATGCAATAATTTTGCAAAAATCATTCTGAACCTTACGAAAAAAATATATTTCATAGTGTTTGTTTATTATTAAATTATTGTAAGCTTATCTAAAATATATTTAGTTGGATTAGGCTAAATGAAATTGCACTTGTTATAATAAGGTTAGCTAAGTTTTCTAAGGTTCCTTTGGTACAAAATTATTAATTTCTACATTAACATAAATTAAAAAAATATATCTTTAAAAGTATAAAAGAAGATTTTAGAAAGGACTTGATTTTAAATGGGTTCTTGCTAATTTACCAATATATATATATATATATATATATATATATATATATATATATATATATATATATATATATATATATATATATATATATATATATATATATATATATATATAATCTCCTCTGGTGTATATATTACCTCTGATGTATATATTAGCTCATGTATATATTACTTCTCATGTATATTATTAACTCTTTGATATTTGCCAGTGCGTGAGATGAAAGATGGCAGCACAAGAGATGCTGGTCTCCATGACAACCATGATGGAGGCTTGAGGAAGAGGGGTTAGGAGGAGGGGGGGAGGTGAGACGGGTGGTGATAGAGGAAAGAGTAGGGGGTATGGTCAGGGGAAATAAAGGAAGAGAGTAAAGGAAAGGAAGAGCGGAAGGAGAAAATAAGAATGTTTCATGTGTTGAACACGCTCTCTCTTCTACACAGGTGCACACAGCTATACAAAACACTCACAGGTGCATACAGGTATACACAACACTCACAGGTGCATGCAGTGTACACAGATACACACAACACTCACATGTACACACGGACACACAATGTACACATGTAACCAATCTCCATAAGTAAACACAGGTACAAACAGTACACATAGGTACAGTGATTACAGGTACTCACAGGTACATAGTTCCTACAGGCACACATACATAGATACACACAAATGCACATGCACTACACACACACACACACACACACACACACAGGAGCTGAGTATCGACCCCTGCAACCACAATTAGGTGAGTACACACAGGATCCTGCAGGAGAAAGCACACCTAAGGGACATACCGACGTACCGGAGGGTGTACCTCGACCGCGACAGGACACAAAAAGAAACGCAGAAGCTGAGAGAGTACAAGACGCAAGGATGAAAGAGGCAAAGACAGATGAGCAGGAGAACCCAGACTCAGGAGGAAGAGCAAATACAACCTCCCTCAGAACCACCTACAGAAGGACCTCAACCACGATAACCCCAATGCAACCAAACAATCAAATCCAAAACCCACACACCGTAGCCACTGTCCCCACCTTCATCACAAACTCCACCCCAGCACCAACATCCCATAATTCCCTGCCAGGTCTTCCACTCCCCCAACCCCAACGTTCTCCCCAGATCACAGTTTTAGAAAAGAAGTTGAAAGTTTGGTATACGGATGCGGATGGAATAACAGATGTGAGGAGTGGTATGAAAGAATCAAGGAGACGTCCCCAGACATCATAGCACTAACAGAAACGAAGCTCACCAGGATAACAGATGCAATCTTCCCACCCGGATATCAGATCCTGAGGAAAGATAGAGGGAGCAGAGGGGGAGGAGTTGCATTGCTCATTAAAAACCGATGGGGATTTGAGAAAATGGAAGGACTGGACGAAATGGGCGAAAGAGACTACATATCAGGTACAGTTCAGTCTGGGGGACATAAGGTAGTCATTGTAGTGATGTACAACCCACCACTGAACTGCAGGAGGCCAAGAGAAGAATATGGAGAGAGCAACAGAGCAATGATGTATACACTAGCTGAGGTGGCCATAAGAGCTCACACGGGTAGAGCAAAGTTACTAGTTATGGGTGATTTCAATCACACAGGAAATTGATTGTGAAAACCTGGAGCCACATGGGGGTCCTGAAACATGGAGAGCCAAGATGATGGATGTGGTACTGGAAAACCTCATGCATCAACAAGTTAGGGACACTACCAGAGAGAGAGATTAGGATGAACCAGCAAGACTGGACCTCGTATTCACCCTGACTAGCTCGGACATCGAGGACATCACGTATGAGGAGATGAAGCAGCTGCTAAGTGAACTTGATACCTCAAAGGCAGTGGGATTGGACAATATCTCTCCATGGGTCCTTAGAGAGGGAGCGGAGACGCTGTGTGTGCCACTAACAACAATTTTCAACACATCCATTGAAACTGGGCAACTACCTGAAGTATGGAAGATGGCAAATGTAGTCCCCATTTTTAAGAAAGGAGACAGACACGAGGCACTAAACTACAGACCAGCGTCACTGACGTGTATAGTATGCAAAGTTATGGAGAAGATTATCAGGAGGAGAGTGGTGGAACACCTAGAATGAAACAAGCTTATAAACGGCAACCAGCACGGATTTAGGGAAGGAAAATCCTGTGTCACAAACCTACTGGAGTTTTATGACAAGGTAATGGAAGTAAGACATGAGAAAGAGGGATGGGGAGATTGCATTTTCTTGGACTGCAAGAAGGCCTTCGACACAGTTTCTCACAAGAGATTAGTGCAAAAGCTAGAGGATCAGGCACACACAACAGGAAGGGTACTGTAATGGATCAAAGAATACCTGACAGGGAGGCAACGAGTCATGGTACGTGACGAGGTGTCAGAGTGGGCGCCAGTGACGAGCGGGGTTCCACAGGAGTCATTCCTAGGACCAGTACTATTTTTGGTATATGTGAACGACATGACAGAAGGGATAGACTCAGAAGTGTCCCTGTTTGCAGATGATGTGAAGTTAATGAGGAGAATTAAATCGGATGAGGATCAGGCAGGACTAAAGAGAGACTTGGACAGGCTGGAAGCCTGGTCCAGTAACTGGCTCCTCGAATTTAACCCCACCAAATGCAAAGTAATGAAGATCAGGGAATGGCAAAGAAGACCGTAGACAGAGTATAGGCTAGGTGGCCAAAGACTGCAAACCTCACTCAAGTAAAAGGATCTTGGGGTGAGCATATCTCCTGAGGCGCACATCAACCAGATAACTGTTGCAGCATATGGGCGCCTTGCAAACCTGAGAATAGCGTTCCGATACCTCAGTAAGGAATAGTTCTAGACTCTGTACACCGTGTACGTCAAGCCCATATTGGAGTATGCAGCACCAGTTTGGAACCCACACCTGGTCAAGCACGTCAAGAAATTAGAGAAAGTGCAAAGGTTTGCAACAAGACTAGTTCCAGAGCTAAGGGAAATGTCCTACGAAGACAGGTTAAGGGAAATCGACATGACGACACTGGAGGACAGGAGAGATAGGGGGGATATGATAACGAGGAATTGACAAGGTGGACAGAGACAGGATGTTCCAGAGATGGGACATAGCAACAAGGGATCACAGTTGGAAGTTGAAGACTCAAATGAATCACAGGGATGTTAGGAAGTATTTCTTCAGTCACAGAGTTGTCAGGAAGTGGAATAGTCTGGTAAGTGATGCAGTGGATGCAGGATTCATACATAACTTTAAGAAGAGGTATGATAAAGATCATGGAGCAGGAAAAGTGACCTAGTAGCGACCAGTGAAGAGGCACGGCCTGGAGCTGTGACTCGACCTCTGCAACCACAACTAGGTGAGTACAACTGAGTACGTACACACACACACACACAATGGTAAAGCTTTATTTACAGTGAGCAAAGTCAGGGTATTTTCCAGAATGGTTTGAAATATACCACTGTGGATAAAATACTCTGACATTTCTGGAACATTTCTGAGTGAATTGTTTTTGAATTCATTAGTTTTATTGCATTCCAGCATCCATCTCACTTTATTGTCGATATTTCACTTTCTTAAGAGGTCAAGGACAGCATGACCTCGTCTCTCCCTCTAGTGACTTTGGGCACCGCTGGGAAACTATCCAGGAACACCACTAGTATTGGGAAGAGATCAGTCGATTGTTGTGCACTAATATATTGTTAGGTAAAAGAACAAAGCTCTTGTAGAGCGAAACGTTGCCACGATAAAATGTCACATTAGTTGTATTTGTGTCCTTTTACCCAACATATTGTCGGTAATAATACCAACATTAATACAGTAATATCTTGTGTGAACTTACCATACCACGGGTGGGGTTCGAACCCGCGGTCAGAGAGTCTCAGAACTCCAGACCGTCGCGTAAGCCACTGGGCCAGCTACGGTCTGGAGTTCTGAGACTCTCTAATCGCGGGTTCGAACCCCACCCGTGGTATGGTTTGTTTGCAATCGTGTCATTACGATTTCGTTTGTCACGTTGTGTGAACTTAGCATCGAAGTGGACGATTAGAACCACAACAACTATGAAGGCGGTGACTTTCCCATGCGGGTTGTTATTACCGTCTTATAGAGGTCCTGTGACGAGCCTGGGAACTACCGTCATGTCCATAGATCATGGGAATTATGGGAAACGGGGGTTCAAGTTCCTGAAGGAGTTAGAGGATAAGTTGTCAGGGCAACCAAAGATCCCACAGCAACTAGCATCCCTGAACGAAGACTCAGTGTGGCGATCCAGAGAGGCAATGCCTGCTACACTTCAAGTACACCATCTGCCTTTGAGCTGCAACAAAGTCTGGAATTAAATGCATTGTGTCATCAGATCATCCCGTCCTCTGGGTCCTAAGTTTTTCATTTACTCTTAGGTAGTTACTCCAATGTACAAATGAGAATAAATAAAACCGAAACCACACAAATCTTAAAGCATTCTGCTGCTCCTTTAGCCATATTTAGTCTAACCTAATCTAAATAACGCTTGTTTGTATGTATGTATGTATGTATAATATATATATATATATATATATATATATATATATATATATATATATATATATATATATATATATATATATCGTGCCGAATAGGTAAAATTGGTTAATTAGCAAGAGCTCATTTAAAATTAAGTCCTTTCTAAAATTTTCTCTTATACGTTTAAAGATATATTTTTTTCGTTTATGTTAATGTAAAAATTAATATTTTTGTACCAAGAGAACCTTAGAAAACTTACCTAACCTTATTATAACAAGCACATTAGCCTAATCCAACTAAATATATTTTAGATAAGTTTACAATAATTTAATAAACAAACACAGTGCAATATTTTTTTTTCGTTAGGTTCAGAATAATATTTGCTAAATTATTGCATAGCCAAATTTTCGCTTGCCTTATTCGTCAAGAAGAGCGTTGCTATTTAAGACAAAACTGCAAGTTTTACCTATTCGGCACAACATATATATATGTATACAGATTATATTTTTCTCAGATTTTATAGGATTACACAAGTTTATATAGTTTTTTTTTTACTCTTTTTATGGATATCAAGTTTCACCAGTCAACTTTTCCGGCAGAATTTAAAGTCCACCAAGATTATGGTTACATTAATTATATTGTCAAAATCAGGTGTCGTTTTCCGATGAAAAATACGCGCGGGATGTCATTAGAAACTATATTTAGCGTTTCACTTTGAAATGTCCCAGTATTGTCCTTGAGAAAGTCTGACTTATGAAGTTATTTTTTTCCTTCTTCAACTGTGACGAGAGTGTTCTTCTTCTTTTTAATTGGCATCTTTTATTCTTGCTTTTTTTAGGTGATGTTTCGAGTGGCACTGAGCTCATCCTCTGAGTGATTCTTCTTACTCATAGTTTCTTCACAGCAGTTTTTTCAGGCAATATTTTTATTATGCAGAAGTGTTCAAATGGCGCACACGAGTCGTGTTGCTTAGGTCTGTGTTGCAGCACTTGTGTTCCCTATAGTTCAGTATTATTTATAAAAATAAGCTATGGGTGTTTTCCACGGTGCCCCGTGGCCTGGTGGCTAAAGCTCTCGCTTCACACGGCGAGGGTCCGGGTTTTATTCCCAGCCAGGGTAGAAACATTGGGCGTGTTTCTTTACACTGGTTGTCTATGTTCACCCATCAGTAAAATGGGTACCTGGGTGTTAGTGGACTGGTGTGGGTCGCATCCTGGGACAAAACTGACCTAATTTACCCGAAATGCTGTGCATAATAAGGGGCTTTATATATAATAGTATGTCATTGATGTCAGCTATGGTCTGTATACCTTGTACATGTTCTTATAGTAAATAAAGATATTATTTTGGCGGGTTCTGTTTACTGGTGCATGGCGATTATTTTACATTATTTAATAGGTGGATTGTGTATAATTCTTTAGGTGCACTGCATCCTGCGACTCTGCAGTCTCTATCATAAACAAACCATACCACGGGTGGGGTTCGAACCCGCGGTCAGTCTCAAAACTCCAGACCGTCGCGTAAGCCACTGGGCCAGCTAGCTTCAATAAGATTCATCCAACTAGGTATATTTCTACACCATAGGAAGGTTAGCATAGGCACCTCTGTGTATTTGTGGTCACAGTGGTGCCTATGCTAACCTTCCTATGGTGTAGAAATATACCTAGTTGGATGAATCTTATTGAAGCTAGCTGGCCCAGTGGCTTACGCGACTGTGAAGTTTTGAGACTCTCTGACCGCGGGTTCGAACCCCACCCGTGGTATGGTTTGTTTACAATCGTGTCATTACGATTTCGTGAGTCATGTCACCATCTTAGATTGATATATGTGGGCTTATCAGCATCTCGAGGCAGCTAGATTTACATTAAATTATTTTTTTTCAATGGCAATGGTTTAATTACATGATATGTGGAGTTAAGAAGACGAATGCCAGTCACAGACTTAACATACAGACCGACTTCCTCTGTGACAATGTCTTTAATATGACAAACACACGAAGTCTTTAACATCTCTCTCTGAAGACTACAGACGAAGTCTTTAACATCTCTCTCTGAAGACTACAGACGAAGTCTTTAACATCTCTCTCTGAAGACTACAGACGAAGTCTTTAACATCTCTCTCTGAAGACTACAGACGAAGTCTTTAACATCTCTCTCTGAAGACTACAGACGAAGTCTAACATCTCTCTCTGAAGACTACAGACGAAGTCTTTAACATCTCTCTCTGAAGACTACAGACGAAGTCTTGAACTCAACGAAGAAACTACTTTTGAAATGGATGTCATGTTTTTAAGACCCAGCAAGTTTAAATGAACGAGTATTATAAGACTTGTGTTTGGACTATAATTTTGCTTTCATACGCCAGTACCAGGAGCTTTAATGTGACAGTCACTGGTGGTGGTGCAATGCTCTTGTCACTATTGTCTCTCATTATAAATCTATAGTTTGTATGGTGCTAATTGCTGTAGTAATTTGGTCCGCCTTTTGTTTTTTTGTGGGATAGAGGAAAGTGTTTTTCATACTGTTGTTTCTTGTTTACCAACTCAAAGAATACATTTTGTTGGGAAAGTTTGAAGGTGATGGAACATGAGGAGCGTCTAGTGAGGAGCTCACATTCATTTGCATGAACGTGAGTGTACATTTCCAGATATCACAAGCGTAAGCTGGTCCAGCGACTTACGCACCGGCCTAGAGTTTTACGCCTCGCTGGCCATGAGTTCAATCCCCACCCGTGGTATGTCACTGGCCATGAGTTCAATCCCCGCCCGTGATATGGTTTGTTTGGAATCGTGTCATTACGATTTCGTTAGTCATTGAAGGTGGTACATTGTCAACTTGGGGTACCGGTTCATTGCAGCTTGTTGAATACCATCTTTGCAACCATCTCCGCAACGAACTTGTCCAGCTGGCTCTTAAACGAGTAAATATTTTCACCCGTAGGAGGCCCCGAGTTGGTACTCCCGTAGTTGCAACCATCTTGTTTGTATATTATGTCTGTAGTAAACGATAACTCGGGGCCTCCTGCGAGTGAAACACCCTGCAATTTCAAGAGGTTGCTTGGACCACTCTGGTATAATTGTTTGCAAGAATTCTTTACACACGCTCGCCTGATGCGTCTCTCGCCTCAAAGATTCATTCCATTGTTTTCCAATGATTCAATAATTTTTCACTTTATCTTTCATTGTATCGAAGCCAAAGTGTATCTTGATGAATTAGACACTTATGCAACACTGGGGTATCTTTGTGGAACGTTTCGCCCCCCACAGTGGCTTCATCAGTCCTATACAGAATAGAATGGTTGAAGATCAGTAGTAGTTTGAGGTACTTGGAGTATACCTGAAGAGGGTTTCGGGGGTCAACGCCCCCGCGGCTTGGTCTGAGACCAGACCTCGTGGTGGATCAGGGTCTGATCAACCACGCTGTTACTGTTGGCCGCACGCAAACTGACGTACAAACCACAGCCCAGCTGGTCAGGTACTGACTTTAGGTGCCTGTCCAGTGCCTTCTTGAAGACAACCAGGAGTCTATTGGTAATCCCCCTTATGTATGCTGGTAATCAGTCCCTATTCTCCATTAATTTGTCATTTTTTTCTGCTTGTTTGCTGATGATTTCCGCAAAAGGGCTCAGGGGAAGATCATCCTTGCTTCCCCGTTGACAGCTTGATCAGCGAGGCTGTTGGTGCTCGACGCATGCAGTTTTGATTGGTGGATAACATTATTTCTCATTTTAGGTAATGTTTATCACTGGGATTAACAAGTCAACAACTGGAATAACTAGAATTACACTTACTAAGTAGATACTTAATGTGGTGTCTTCTTATCGACAAAACGTTTCGCAATGATCCTGAACTTGTAGTTCAGGATCATGCAGGTCTGCCAGGACGAGTCCTGGCCGGGGTCTTCTCCATGTGTTGACCCGGCAGTGGCTCCTGAAGGAGTGTCAGTTTGTTCAAGTGTAGTACCGTTTACAGCCCCCTGACGGGGGCAACCATATGACCAGGGCAAGGTGAGTCTTCTTCAGGTCAAGTGCTGTAGCAGTTATCTACAACCGTCGTAGACACCCTGTAGCTGGGGAACAAGTCATGGGTCGAAGTGGTGTCAGCTCTGCTCCAGTTGAGTCATTCCTGGCACTCAGGCCGCAGCCCGAGTGCCAGAGCCACTCAGGAGACTCTGGAAGTGTGTTGAACACCTGACGTTTGACAAGTGTGCTTCCTGTTACCATTTGCCTGCGTTACCCCTGCAGCAGCAACAACAGCAGCATCAGCAGCAACAACAGCAGCACCAGCAGCAACAACAGCAGCACCAGCAGCAACAACAGCAGCACCAGCAGCAACAACAGCAGCACCAGCAGCAACAACAGCAGCACCAGCAGCAGCACCAGAAGCAACACCAGCAACAACAGCACCAGCAAAAACAACAGCAGTAGCAGCAACAACAGCACCAGCAAAAACAACAGCAGTAGCAGCAACAACAGCGGAAGTAGCAGCAACAACAGCGGAAGTAGCAGCAACAACAGCAGCAGCAGCAGCAGCAAAAACAGCAGCAACAGCAACAACAGCGGCAGTAGCAGCAACAACAGAAGCATCAGCAAAAACAGCAGCAGCAGCAAAAACAGCAGCAGCAAAAACAGTAGCAGCAACAGCAGCAGCAGCAAAAATAACAGCAGCAGCCGCAGCAAAATAACAGCAGCAGCAAAAATAACAGCAGCAGCAGCAGCAAAAATAACAGCAGC
Source organism: Cherax destructor (assembly GCA_009830355.1). Taxonomy (NCBI): domain Eukaryota; kingdom Metazoa; phylum Arthropoda; class Malacostraca; order Decapoda; family Parastacidae; genus Cherax; species Cherax destructor. The sequence continues at coordinate 129,312 of WNWK01003263.1, forward strand.
AGCAAGAATAACAGCAGCAGCCGCAGCAAAATAACAGCAGCAGCAAAAATAACAGCAGCAGCAGCAGCAAAAATAACAGCAGCAGCAGCTGGAAAAACAGCAGCAGTAGCAACAACAGCAGCAGCAGCATTATTTTTATTATTATTTACGCCCTGGTAACGTTGACTACCTGTTGACATTATCGGAGGGGGGCGGGGGGAAACCTTGCCGGTCCTGAACCAGGCCTCCTGGTTACCGACCCGATCAATCGCGCTATTTGTGCTAGCATGCACACACACAAATAGGTGAGTAGACAAGGCTTGGCCCTAGATGCCACCTCCAAGCAATGCTCTCGAGACTCATTCACGAGGACTCAAGGCACCCTTGCCTTCAAGGCACCCTTGCCTTCAAGGCACACTTGCCTTCAAGGCACACTTGCCTTCAAGGCACACTTGCCTTCAAGGCACCCTTGCCTTCAAGGCACCCTTGCCTTCAAGGCACCCTTGCCTTCAAGGCACCCTTGCCTTCAAGGCATCCTTGCCTTCAAGGCACCCTTGCCTTCAAGCCTTCCCAGGCACCCTTGCCTTCAAGGCACCCTTGCCTTCAAGGCACCCTTGCCTTCAAGGCACCCTTGCCTTCAAGGCACCCTTGCCTTCAAGGCACCCTTGCCTTCAAGGCACCCTTGCCTTCAAGGCACCCTTGCCTTCAAGGCACCCTTGCCTTCAAGGCACCCTTGCCTTCAAGGCACCCTTGCCTTCAAGGCACCCTTGCCTTCAAGGCACCCTTGCCTTCAAGGCACCCTTGCCTTCAAGGCACACTTCATCATCTTTAAATATGTTTACCTGAGTGTCACCTTTAACTATGATTGACTAAGTTCAAAAAACATTCTCTTTAAATTTGCAAATTTGGCCCCAATAACCTGATTGATCAATACCTCTTCCTGGAAGCCTGATTTAAAACCAGGCTGTAGGGGCGATAATCCCTGGACTTTGCAACTGGTGGGTAGTCATAGTGTGTCTGAAGGTATCTTGGGTAGTCATAGTGTGTCTGAAGGTATCTTGGGTAGTCATAGTGTGTCTGAAGGTATCTTGGGTAGTCATAGGGTGTCTGAAGGTATCTTGGGTAGTCATAGTGTGTCTGAAGGTATCTTGGGTAGTCATAGTGTGTCTGAAGGTATCTTGGGTAGTCATAGTGTGTCTGAAGGTATCTTGGGTAGTCATAGTGTGTCTGAAGGTATCTTGGGTAGTCATAGTGTGTCTGAAGGTATCTTGGGTAGTCATAGTGTGTCTGAAGGTATCTTGGGTAGTCATAGTGTGTCTGAAGGTATCTTGGGTAGTCAGTGTGTCTGAAGGTATCTTGGGTAGTCATAGTGTGTCTGAAGGTATCTTGGGTAGTCATAGTGTGTCTGAAGGTATCTTGGGTAGTCATAGTGTGTCTGAAGGTATCTTGGGTAGTCATAGTGTGTCTGAAGGTATCTTGGGTAGTCATAGTGTGTCTGAAGGTATCTTGGGTAGTCATAGTGTGTCTGAAGGTATCTTGGGTAGTCATAGTGTGTCTGAAGGTATCTTGGGTAGCTATAGACAATCTAAGCTTTCCTTTAGACAATCTAAGCTTTCATTTAGACAACCTAAGCTTTTATTTAGACAACCTAAGCTTTTATTTAGACAACCTAAGCTTTTAGTTAGACAACCTAAGCTTTTAGTTAGACAACCTAAGCTTTTATTTAGACAACCTAAGCTTTCTTTTAGACAATCTAAGCTTTCTTTTAGACAATCCAAGCTTTCTTTTAGACAATCTAAGCTTTCTTTTAGACAATCTAAGCTTTCTTTTAGACAATCTAAGCTTTCATTTAGACAACCTAAGATTTCATTTAAATAACCTAACCTTTTATTTAGACAACTAACCTTTTAAACATACTGTATTTACATAAAAAATTATCAGAGAGCTTTTGTCTAAATATAGCTTTTATTTAGACAAGCAGTTCTTTAGACGAACGTAGCTTTTTAGACACCTAGTGGCTTTTATTACACGTAAATTGCTTAATTTTTGTACCTCGTTAAAAAAAATAAACTTGAATTTGTTCAAGAAAAATACCAACAGTGTTTTTGTATTTTGTTGCATTTTGGTTGCAATGTGTTGCATTTTGGTTGCAATGTGTTGCATTTTGGTTGCAATGTGTTGCATTTCGGTTGCAATGTGTTGCATTTCGGTTGCAATGTGTTGCATTTCGGTTGCAATGTGTTGCATTTCGGTTGCAATGTGTTGCATTTCGGTTGCAATGTGTTGCATTTCGGTTGCAATGTGTTGCATTTCGGTTGCAATGTGTTGCATTTCGGTTGCAATGTGTTGCATTTCGGTTGCAATGTGTTGCATTTCGGTTGCAATGTGTTGCATTTCGGTTGCAATGTGTTGCATTTCGGTTGCAATGTGTTGCATTTCGGTTGCAATGTGTTGCATTTCGGTTGCAATGTGTTGCATTTCGGTTGCAATGTGTTGCATTTCGGTTGCAATGTGTTGCATTTCGGTTGCAATGTGTTGCATTTCGGTTGCAATGTGTTGCATTTCGGTTGCAATGTGTTGCATTTCGGTTGCAATGTGTTGCATTTCGGTTGCAATGTGTTGCATTTTGGTTGCAATTTGTTGCATTTTGGTTGCAATTTGTTGCATTTTGGTTGCAATTTGTTGCATTTTGGTTGCAATTTGTTGCATTTTGGTTGCAATTTGCTAGATTTTGTTAGTTTAATTTTTTTTTTAATTTGTGGCATTTTGTTGCATTCTGTAGCATTTTGTTTCAATTTGTTTCATTTTGTTGCAGTGTGTGAAGTGTAGCATCGGTGAGCCAAGACGGTGATGGAGTGAGTGATGAAAGTGCTTCTTCTTGGAGGGAGGCGGCTTTCTGTGATGTGAGAGAGAGAGAGAGAGAGAGAGAGAGAGAGAGAGAAGAGAGAGAGAGAGAGAGAGAGAGAGAGAGAGAGAGGAGGAAATAAGAGAGAGAGAGAGAGAGAGAGAGGAAATAAGAGAGAGAGAGAATAAGATAAATACAATAATATAGAATAGAGAAAACGAGAGAAAAGAGAGAGAGAGAGAGAGAGAGAGAGAGAGAGAGAGAGAGAGAGAGAGAGAGACAGAGAGAGAGAGAGAGAGAAATAGAGAGAGAATAAGAGAACATATATAGAATAGAGAAAACGAGAAAGAAGGAGAGAGAGAGAGAGAGAGAGAGAGAGAGAGAGAGAGAGAGACAGAGAGAGAGAGAGAGATACGCTTACGTGTTACCTTTGGCCGGTGCGGGGAGATGCGCTGCTCTCTCTCTCTCTCTCTCTCTCTCTCTCTCTCTGTAGCTAGACTGAGGCTAGGTTGCCATAGTGACAGCCTTGATCAGCCAGTCTGTTGGTGCTCCTGGCTCACCAACCCACGTCATCGTAAAAAAAAACTAGAATTCCTTTTCACTGAGTTTAACTTACATTTCCACTGTATTTTGTCCTACCTATCCGCGTTGTTTTGTCCTACCTATCCGCGTTGTTTTGTCCAAGCTATCCACGTTGTTTTAGTCTGTAGTTCAAACACACAAAGAAAAACAAATTTGATTTAATTTTCAGTCTGTATACGCCAGTTTCAGTCTGTATACGCCAGTTTCAGTCTGTATGCGCCAGTTTCAGTCTGTATGCGCCAGTTTCAGTCTGTATGCGCCAGTTTCAGTCTGTATGCGCCAGTTTCAGTCTGTATGCGCCAGTTTCAGTCTGTATGCGCCAGTTTCAGTCTGTATGCGCCAGTTTCAGTCTGTATGCGCCAGTTTCAGTCTGTATGCGCCAGTTTCAGTCTGTATACGCCAGTTTCAGTCTGTATACGCCAGTTTCAGTCTGTATACGCCAGTTTCAGTCTGTATACGCCAGTTTCAGTCTGTATACGCCAGTTTCAGTCTGTATACGCCAGTTTCAGTCTGTATACGCCAGTTTCAGTCTGTATACGCCAGTTTCAGTCTGTATACGCCAGTTTCAGTCTGTATACGCCAGTTTCAGTCTGTATACGCCAGTTTCAGTCTGTATACGCCAGTTTCAGTCTGTATACGCCAGTTTCAGTCTGTATACGCCAGTTTCAGTCTGTATACGCCAGTTTCAGTCTGTATACGCCAGTTTCAGTCTGTATACGCCAGTTTCAGTCTGTATACGCCAGTTTCAGTCTGTATACGCCAGTTTCAGTCTGTATACGCCAGTTTCAGTCTGTATACGCCAGTTTCAGTCTGTATACGCCAGTTTCAGTCTGTATACGCCAGTTTCAGTCTGTATACGCCAGTTTCAGTCTGTATACGCCAGTTTCAGTCTGTATACGCCAGTTTCAGTCTGTATACGCCAGTTTCAGTCTGTATACGCCAGTTTCAGTCTGTATACGCCAGTTTCAGTCTGTATACGCCAGTTTCAGTCTGTATACGCCAGTTTCAGTCTGTATACGCCAGTTTCAGTCTGTATACGCCAGTTTCAGTCTGTATACGCCAGTTTCAGTCTGTATACGCCAGTTTCAGTCTGTATACGCCAGTTTCAGTCTGTATACGTCAGTTTCAGTCTGTATACGTCAGTTTCAGTCTGTATACGTCAGTTTCAGTCTGTATACGTCAGTTTCAATCTGTATACGCCAGTTTCAGTCTGTATACGCCAGTTTCAGTCTGTATACGTCAGTTTCAGTCTGTGTACGTCAGTTTCAATCTGTATACGCCAGTTTCAGTCTGTGTACGTCAGTTTCAATCTGTATACGCCAGTTTCAGGAACGTGATCTCAGACTGAAGTCTCTTATAAGGACCATTATATATCTTACATATTAATAACCCGCAGACACACACTCAGAAGATTAATTGATATGTATATTTCGACCCCCTTCTGGGACCCTCTTCAGCAGATACACAAGTGAAAGGAGGACATGACTTTGGCAGGGAAGGTTGCCCCTCTCACCGTGCAGGGAGAGTAGGGAGTAACATCCTGTGTATTGCGCCCTGAGGTTGCAGCTGGAGTGTTGTGTATATCTGGCTCCCTGGCTAATATGTTCTCCCGAATATACGGTAATATTGGGTGTGCCATATAAGAGGATACGTAATACCTGATTATTGGTAGGTTGACTGGGATGTAAAGTGTGAGTCGAGTGTAGCACAGTGTTTGTTACGTGTAGCACAGTGTTACGTGTGTGTCGAGTGTAGCACAGTGTTACGTGTGTGTTGAGTGTAGCACAGTGTTACGTGTGTGTTGAGTGTAGCACAGTGTTACGTGTGTGTTGAGTGTAGCACAGTGTTACATGTGTGTTGAGTGTAGCACAGTGTTACATGTGTGTTGAGTGTAGCACAGTGTTACATGTGTGTTGAGTGTAGCACAGTGTTACATGTGTGTTGAGTGTAGCACAGTGCTACATGTGTGTTGAGTGTAGCACAGTGTTACATGTGTGTTGAGTGTAGCACAGTGTTACATGTGTTGAGTGTAGCACAGTGTTACATGTGTTGAGTGTAGCACAGTGTTTGTTACGTGTAGCACAGTGTTACGTGTGTGTTGAGTGTAGCACAGTGTTACGTGTGTGTTGAGTGTAGCACAGTGTTACGTGTGTGTTGAGTGTAGCACAGTGTTACGTGTGTGTTGAGTGTAGCACAGTGTTACGTGTGTGTTGAGTGTAGCACAGTGTTACGTGTGTGTTGAGTGTAGCACAGTGTTACGTGTGTGTTGAGTGTAGCACAGTGTTACGTGTGTGTTGAGTGTAGCACATGCTAGTTGACGTGTGTGTTGAGTGTAGCACAGTGTTACTGTGTGTTGAGTGTAGCACAGTGTTACGTTGTGTTGAGTGTAGCACAGTGTTACGTGTGTGTTGAGTGTAGCACAGTGTTACTGTGTGTTGAGTGTAGCACAGTGTTACTTGTGTTGAGTGTAGCACAGAGTTACGTGTGTTGAGTGTAGCACAGTGTTACGTGTGTTGAGTGTAGCACAGTGTTACGTGTGAGTTGAGTGGTAGCACAGAGTTACGTGTGTTGAGTGTAGCACAGTGTTACGTGTGTTGAGTGTAGCACAGAGTTACGTGTGTTGAGTGTAGCACAGAGTTACGTGTGTTGAGTGTAGCACAGTGTTACTGTGTTGAGTGTAGCACAGAGTTACGTGTGTTGAGTGTAGCACAGTGTTACGTGTGTTGAGTGTAGCACAGTGTTACATGTGTGTTGAGTGTAGCACAGTGTTACATGTGTTGAGTGTAGCACAGTGTTTGTTACGTGTAGGACAGTGTTACGTGTGTGTTGAGTGTAGCACAGTGTTACGTGTGTGTTGAGTGTAGCACAGTGTTACGTGTGTGTTGAGTGTAGCACAGTGTTACGTGTGTGTTGAGTGTAGCACAGTGTTACGTGTGTTGAGTGTAGCACAGTGTTACGTGTGTGTTGAGTGTAGCACAGTGTTACGTGTGTGTTGAGTGTAGCACAGTGTTACGTGTGTGTTGAGTGTAGCACAGTGTTACATGTGTGTTGAGTGTAGCACAGTGTTACTGTGTGTTGAGTGTAGACGTGTTTGAGTGTAGCACAGTGTTACGTGTGTGTTGAGTGTAGCACAGTGTTACTGTGTGTTGAGTGTAGCACAGTGTTACGTGTGTGTTGAGTGTAGCAGGTTACGTGTGTGTTGAGTGTGCACAGTGTTACGTTGGTGTTGAGTGTAGCACAGTGTTACGTGTGTTTGAGTGTAGCCAGTGTTACGTGTGTGTTGAGTGTAGCCAGTGTTACGTGTGTGTTGAGTGTAGCGCAGTGTTACGTGTGTTGAGTGTAGCCAGTGTTACGTGTGTGTTAGTGTAGCCAGTGTTACGTGTGTGTTGAGTGTAGCGCAGTGTTACGTGTGTGTTGAGTGTAGCGCAGTGTTACGTGTGTGTTGAGTGTAGCACAGTGTTACGTGTGTTGAGTGTAGCACAGTGTTACGTGTGTTGAGTGTAGCACAGTGTTACGTGTGTTGAGTGTAGCACAGTGTTACGTGTGTTGAGTGTAGCACAGTGTTACGTGTGTTGAGTGTAGCACAGTGTTACGTGTGTTGAGTGTAGCACAGTGTTACGTGTGTTGAGTGTAGCACAGTGTTACGTGTGTTGAGTGTAACAGTGTTACGTGTGTTGAGTGTAGCACAGTGTTACGTGTGTTGAGTGTAGCACAGAGTTACGTGTGTTGAGTGTAGCACAGAGTTACGTGTGTTGAGTGTAGCACAGAGTTACGTGTGTTGAGTGTAGCACAGGTTACGTGTGTTGAGTGTAGCACAGGTTACGTGTGTTGAGTGTAGCACAGAGTTACGTGTGTTGAGTGTAGCACAGTGTTACGTGTGTTGAGTGTAGCACAGTGTTACTGTGTTGAGTGTAGCACAGAGTTACGTGTGTGAGTGTAGCACAGTGTTACTGTGTTGAGTGTAGCACAGAGTTACGTGTGTTGAGTGTAGCACAGAGTTACGTGTGTTGAGTGTAGCACAGAGTTACGTGTGTTGAGTGTAGCACAGTGTTACTGTGTTGAGTGTAGCACAGAGTTACGTGTGTTGAGTGTAGCACAGTGTTACTGTGTTGAGTGTAGCACAGTGTTACTGTGTTGAGTGTAGCACAGAGTTACGTGTGTTGAGTGTAGCACAGTGTTACTGTGTTGAGTGTAGCACAGTGTTACTGTGTTGAGTGTAGCACAGAGTTACGTGTGTTGAGTGTAGCACAGAGTTACGTGTGTTGAGTGTAGCACAGTGTTACTGTGTTGAGTGTAGCACAGAGTTACGTGTGTTGAGTGTAGCACAGAGTTACGTGTGTTGAGTGTAGCACAGTGTTACTGTGTTGAGTGTAGCACAGAGTTACGTGTGTTGAGTGTAGCACAGAGTTACGTGTGTTGAGTGTAGCACAGTGTTACTGTGTTGAGTGTAACAGTGTCTGAAGGTTGTGTGGGTGTTATAATATAACAGAGTGAATGTTCTCTTCCCCTCCCTCGATCCCCCTTCCCTCTCCCCCTTCTAACCACAGTCTCTCCCGTCTCTCCTCTCTCCCTTTCTTCTTTCTCCCTCTCCTCCGCCATTCTTCCCTCCCTTCCTACCTCTCACCTGTCTTCTCTCTCTCCCAACCGCCTCTTCTCTCTCATTCATCTCCTCTTCTTTAACCCCTCTTTCCTTACCTTTCTCTCCGTCCTACCTACCTCTCTTTTCTCTCCCTCCCTTCCATCTCTCCTCACTGGCTCACTGGAGACTAGACAAGAGTTACTTGATCACTAAGTGAGTGAGTTAGTCAGCTTCCTCTAAGCTTCTATTTATAAACTCGGCCCACAATACTCACCCAGGTATTTGTTTGTTGATGTACCCACAGTACTCACCCAGGTGTTTGTTTAGCTGTTGCCTCCACAGTACTCACCCACAACACTCGCCCACAGCATGCACCCAGATGTGTGTTTTATTGTTGACTCACCCAGAGAACGCACCCAGAGCACTCATCCACTACATGTACCCAGATGTTTGTTTAGTTGACGCACCTACAGCACATGCCCAGGTGTGTATTTAGTTAATTATTTACGTATTTGTTCCCGCCGATTTGTTGCTTCAGGAGTCGAGTGTGTTGACCTTGTAGGCACCACTGTTGGTTCACACACTGAGTGTCCGTGGTTCAGTCACCGGCCGGGTGGAAACACTAGGAATGTTTCCTTACAGCTGCTGTGTGTTTACCTAGTAAGCAAGTAGATGACTGGGTGTTTGTCGCATCCTGGGGGACAAGATTGAAGGACCACATTGAAAATAAGAAACAGTCCTCTCGATGACGCACCGACTTTCTTGGGGTTATCCTTGGTGGCTAACCCTCCAGGGTTAAAAAATCCTAATAAAATCTTACATCTAACAACTCTGACCAGCGTTATCGTTTATGGCCTCTTTACTAAGGTGTTTTGCCTGTGACCCAAGTTTTATCAGACAATACACAGGGATGCCCACAAGCAAATTTATACATGCGTTATGAGATTAGTGGCCGGGTTAAGGAAGTCTCGGTGTTGTGAATTGCAAAACAGGACACTGCAGAGGGAATCTAACCTGTCCTCCTGTGACCTCTAAGACGAATTTTGCTACCGGTTTGATCAAGCTGAATGCTCCTCGATTCTGTTGGATTGTATTCATGTGGATCGGTACAGTTTCCAGACATCTGCTTCGTGTTTCCTTTATGACCAGCTGGGCGTCCTTCCAGGACATGAGATGTGAAGTCTGGCTCCTGTGCGCCATGCAGGTGTTCATGATACGAGTCCTGCAGGTACACAGGTGTTCTTTTAACCTAATCTGCTTGCTATGGGAGCTCCCTCCCACGTATTTTTCTTAACAGCTGCCACAAGGAATGGTGTTGAGATCTGCGCTGTCGTGGCCTTCACGGTTTTCGTGGTCGAGTCTTTGGTGGTGCTGGAGGGCATTCCGGGGGTCAACACCCCCGCGGCCCGGTCCATCACCAGGCCTCATGGTGGAACAGGGCCTGATCAACGAGGCTGTTACTGCTGGTCGCACGTAGTCCAACGTACGAACCACAGCCCAGCTGATCCGGCACTGACTTTAGGTATCTGTCCAGCTCCCTCTTGAAGACAACCAGTGGCAACACCTACGTTATTCTTGAGGAGGGCGGGTGTAATATATTCTGGGGTGGGGCCTGAGGAAAGGAGTCTTCCGTCTGTTATGTGGTTTCGGTGAAGTGAAGAGTTTGTATACACGATCCCTGCAGTGCAGGATGGTGTGTGCAGGAAATTTTAGCATGTGAAAACATGTCAATGAATGCACCTGCTAATTGTATTTTTTAAGTAGATATCCTTTATCTTTCCGAGTAAATTCCCCGGAATGGCGATGATGCGAGTCGCTGATTAGTTCCTAGGCTTTTTGCGTGTCCATATGCTCTTGTGACACCATCAATAGAATAGTAATGGAATGCACAATAAATTACCCACTTGGACGACAGAATCAAATAAACCCATTGAAAACCGCTGGACTTTCTACGTGTTACGGCCACGGTTCGAACCCTAGCTCAGTCTTGTTTACTCGAGCCGAGGAATTTAACCAAATGTTTTGCCAAAACTCCTGCCAGAGGCTGAGGTGTGCTGACAGTGCCGGATGTTATGGGCCTCGTGAGCATTTGGAGTTAGGACGTAGGGACGACACACAGCTTTTTACCTTTTTTTTATCATCAGAATTGTAGGGGCGGTCTGCCTGCGACATCCATCTGCTGTGCGTGCAAAGGTTGGTAAGTCTGCGTGCAAAGGTTGGTAAGTCTGCGTGCAAAGGTTGGTAAGTCTGTCATGTTTACGTTTCTACTACTACTACCAGCAATACGTCTGCCACTACTGTCTCCACTTCCTCCTCTCTATGCCTCGTATATATACTTGCTCCTGTACCTTAGTGTGTGACTAATTAATGGTTCAAGTTGGACCGAAACGTCGTTATAAGTTCTTTCTCCTATGTGTGGGTTATTTGTGTATTGTTTCTGTAGTTTGTTTACTCTCTCCACCGTGACTCAAGTGTGTTGATCCCTGGTTCTACCATGGTAGCCCTGATGTAGTACCATGGTAGCCCTGATGTAGTACCATGGTAGCCCTGATGGTGTAGTACCATGGTAGCCCTGATGGTTTAGTACCATGGTAGCTCTGATGGTGTAGTACCATGGTAGCCCTGATGGTGTAGTACCATGGTAGCCCTGATGGTGTAGTACCATGGTAGCCCTGATGGTGTAGTACCATGGTAGCCCTGATGGTGTAGTACCATGGTAGCCCTGATGGTTTAGTACCATGGTAGCTCTGATGTAGTACCATGGTAGCCCTGATGGTGTAGTACCATGGTAGCCCTGATGGTGTAGTACCATGGTAGCCCTGATGGTAGTCAGGTAGCCCTGAGTGTGTGATGGTAGCCTGATGGTGTAGTGCCATGGTACCTGATGGTTAGTACCATGGTAGCCTGATGTGTAGTACCATGGTAGCCCTGATGGTGTATCCATGGTAGCCCTGATGGTGTAGTACCATGGTAGCCCTGATGGTGTAGTACCATGGTAGCCCTGATGTAGTACCATGGTAGCCCTGATGGTGTAGTACCATGGTAGCCTGATGGTGTAGTACCATGGTAGCCCTGATGGTGTAGTACCATGGTAGCCTGATGGTGTAGTACCATGGTAGCCCTGATGTAGTACCATGGTAGCCCTGATGGTGTAGTACCATGGTAGCCCTGATGGTTAGTACCATGGTAGCCCTGATGGTGTACCATGGTAGCCTGATGGTGTAGTACCATGGTAGCCCTGATGGTGTAGTACCATGGTAGCCCTGATGGTGTAGTACCATGGTAGCCCTGATGGTGTAGTCCATGGTAGCCTGATGGTGTAGTCCATGGTAGCCTGATGGTGTAGTACCATGGTAGCCCTGATGGTGTAGTACCATGGTAGCCTGATGGTGTAGTACCATGGTAGCCCTGATGGTGTAGTACCATGGTAGCCCTGATGGTGTAGTACCATGGTAGCCCTGATGGTGTAGTCCATGGTAGCCTGATGGTGTAGTACCATGGTAGCCCTGATGGTGTAGTACCATGGTAGCCCTGATGGTGTAGTACCATGGTAGCCCTGATGGTGTAGTACCATGGTAGCCCTGATGGTGTAGTACCATGGTAGCCCTGATGGTGTAGTACCATGGTAGCCCTGATGGTGTAGTACCATGGTAGCCCTGATGGTGTAGTACCATGGTAGCCCTGATGGTGTAGTACCATGGTAGCCCTGATGGTGTAGTCCATGGTAGCCTGATGTGTACCATGGTAGCCTGATGGTGTAGTACCATGGTAGCCCTGAATGGTGTGAGTAAATGGAGCCTATCTATGTTTGTAGATGAATGGTTATAGGTGTCAGGTGTGTGGGAGTGAACCTGGGCTCTGCTGCATCAGTCTGCAGCTGGGTGTGTGGGAGTGAACCTGGGCTCTGCTGCATCAGTCTGCAGCTGGGTGTGTGGGAGTGAACCTGGGCTCTGCTGCATCAGTCTGCAGCTGGGTGTGTGGGAGTGAACCTGGGCTCTGCTGCATCAGTCTGCAGCTGGTCGGTCGTAAAGGAAATTGACAAAACACATCGTAAATGTCTGGAAGCTGCACCTTGTATCTCTTGTATCACAAAATACAATCTAACAGAATCAAGGAGACTTATGTGTAGCTGCACCTGTAATACACCTTGTATTACATAAACAAATGACTGGTAGGCCTCCTGCAGTAGACCTACCTTGCATCTTCAACTCACTCATTGTTCCGTCTCCCCACTCATTGATCCGTCTCCCCACTCATTGTTCCGTCTCCACACTCATTGTTCCGTCTCCCCACTCACTGTTCCGTCTCCCACCATGATCCGTCTCCCCACTCACGGTAGATCCGTCTCCACTCACTGATCCGTCTCCCACTCACTGATCCGTCTCCCACTCACTGATCCGTCTCCCCACTCACTGATCCGTCTCCCCACTCATTGTATCCGTCTCCCCACTCACTGATCCGTCTCCCCACTCACTGATCCGTCTCCCCACTCACTGATCCGTCTCCCCACTCACTGATCCGTCTCCCCACTCACTGATCCGTCTCCCCACTCGCCCTTAGTTTTTCTGAAGACTCTTGTGGCTAGAGATTACGATCACTTGCTTAGTCTTGAGTAGAAAGTAGAAAAAGTTGGAAAGGAATTACGGTAAGTTCTATGTAGAACTTGGTGAGTACGTGTATTATAGCTCAAGCTACGAGAGAGGGAGAGTACAATCAACCTTCAGAGACAGTCATTACAAGACGTAGCTACAAGAAAACACGGTCTCATGCACACACCCTCACACTGCTACTACACGCCCTTGCAACATTCCTGCCATTTTGCAGTGAAAATAACTTGCCAGTCAGTGGGCGAGGCCACATAAGCAGGATCTTAATCGTTCCTGATAGAACAATATCTTGAATACATCCTCTTGATCACAGCTCTTGTGACGTCTTCAAGAAGTCAATTTTCGCACAAGGAGAGATTATTAACGTTCAAAAATGAACGTTGACTGTTTCTGGGTCACCTCGCTCCAAGACGTTTCGAAAATTATTTGTGGTTAAATATACATTTTTATAGATTTATGTAACCTAAACATATATATATATATATATATATATATATATATATATATATATAGGTGTGTGTATGAATAGCCTTTCATGTTGCAACTTCAATGAGAAGATTGCAATGCAGGAGAGCCCAAGCAGGTGCCCAGGGACACAGTCCAGCCAGGAAAGACGGAATCCAACAGCCTAAGGACCTACCCAGTGTCAGATAGTCAGGAAAAGTATCTTAAGTAAAGATGAAATTGACAGATAAGCGTCACAAACATGGTAGTTTATTGTAACATATAACACACATAACCTGTCTGTAATCATAATACGTCCACTGAAGGTTCTTCCATTTTTATTAAAAGAGCCATAGGCAATTTTATCCTGCCTTTGGCATCATCTGATGCGACCGTCATATTACCACTGTTATGGGAATTTGTATTGTTGCTGTGATGGCTTTCTCAAAATTTCTTTCCAAAACACCACAAGATTTTAAGCTAAATCCTGTTCTTTGTTTCACTTTTCTGCAATTGAAGCCATAAAAGAATAAACGAATAAAAATGATAAAATATGCATTTAGATGATCAGGAAGACTAGGCTACACTAAGACTGGGACGCATGTACCTCCGTGCTAACACAAAACGTGTCGTGTCTGAGTCGTGTATATAGGTTTATATAACTTTTCGTAAATGAACTCAATTGCTATTACATCGTAATTCACAACGAAGAACTGAAACAATAGCAAGAAATCAGGAATCAGGTTCACATGCAAACATGTGACACCATAGACAACATCCCACAAGTAATTCCCAAACCTGGAAGACAAAAGATGTACTAACAGAATTGCATCGATTCCCGGCGGGGTGGAAACATTTCGACGTGTTTCCTTACACCTGTTGTCATGTTCACCTAGCAGCAAATAGGTACCTGGGTGTTAGTCGACTGGTGTGGGTTGCACCCTGGGGGACAAGATTGAGGTCCTCAATGGAAATAAGAGACAGTCCTCGATGACGCACTGACTTTCTTGGGTTATCCTGGGTGGCAAACCCTCAGGGGTTAAAATTCCGAAGAAAATCTAATCTTAGACGTACATTCCAAGCCAGACACGAGTAAATGTGAAATAAATATGACGTAAGAGCAGGTAAACGTCCAATTGTTGATGATAAATCATGACATTGAAGGCAGTCAGGAGCATTTGTAGGTTTCCTGCTTCCCTGTCACCTGTTCCGTTCTTCACTGCGAATGTCTGAGTCTTATGGCTATTGAGTGTATACGAAGTCTTAAGCGTATGCACACGCAGACATGTTCATTCTTAGTTTAGTCTCCCTGAACATAAAAGGTTCTGTCTTCTGTGATGTCGTTGCATATTCCATCATTTTTATTCATTTATTCTTAACTATATGGTTTCAGTTGTTGAAAAGGGAATAAAAATTGATTTTGCTCAGAATGTTAAGAAGTTTAGGACAGTTAATTTGAGAAAGCCATCACAGCAACAATAAAAATTCCCATAACACAGTGGTAATATGACGGAGTTGCACGAGATTTGTCACGGGACATGCCAAAGGTACGATAAAATTGCCTATGGCTCTTTTAATAAAAATGGAAGGACATTCAGTGGACCTATTATGATTACTAACAGGTTGTGTGTGTTATATGTTAGCGTAAACTACCATGTTTGCGACGCTTATGAGCTTAACTGTCATTTTCATCTTAAGATAGTTTCCCCTGGCATCTGGCACTTGAGGTCACGGCCTGGCTGGGTCCTCAGGCTGTTAGTTGTGACGCTGAGCGGCTTGTTTATTGTGCACCCGTAGCTCATCCTGTGAGAAGTAGCCCCCCAAAAAAAAGCTTTACAGAGGTTACAACGGGTCTGTCAGACCCCAGTGAACACTGTTACATCACTGAACACTGTTACTTCTGCCTGAGGTCTCCTGCGTTCAATTCCTACCATTGCATTGCTCCTGAAGAATCGTTTCAATTGAAACATGAAAGGCCTAGAACATCACTCACACCCCTCATCCTCCAAGTGTTTGCTGTGTGTTATTGCTCGTTCTACCTCCAATGAGCTAGAACGTTACCCTGAACTAATCTGCTTGAACTTCCTACTCATTCCTGCAACACTGCAGGCTCCTGATGATGTGTTGATTGCAACACGAAAAGCCTAGTGGTTGTTTTGTATGTATGTATATATGTATATATATATATATATATATATATATATATATATACATATATATATATATATATATATATATTATATATATATATATATATATATATATATATATATATATATATATATATATATATAGAGAGAGAGAGAGAGAGAGAGAGGTATATGCAGAACAAGCCGCATGGGAATGGATATTTTTTAGCTCTAGATCTTTCACACTCTCCTGCGTCGTCAGGAACTATAGTGTTGCAAGACAGAAACGCATGGGAAGGGAAATTCTCTGAGGCAAGGCAGAGGTATCAGTGGTGACCCTTGTCACAGTGAGGGCCACCACCGACCCTAACACCTACCTCCCGTCCCCTCACACCCTTCTGGGGAGTCAGGGAAGGTGGGGTACCACGGAGAGGCTTACATAAAACAAGTTACAGAATATTAAGGAACCGCAGTAGTCAGCCCAAAACCGAACCTAATCAATATCAACTGATCTGTTATATGGAATCATTTTACCAAAGTGGTTAATACACCCAGACACTCAAGCTATATGTAACATTGTATTATACGAATCAGTTTAACTAGTAGTCAACCAATACTATTATAGGCTCTAGAATGTTCCAGAAAGTGTCAGCAGAGAACTGTACATATTTACTTAATACCTATCCTCCTCCATGACGCTAGGACCCCAGAGGCAGTAAGTCACTAACCGACTTTACTAAGAAACTCACATATACGACACTGTGTAAGTTGTAGTCACAAACTTGTGTAACTAATTGTATGCAGGGCCTAAGCAGACTTACCAATACTATGGAATTCCCCATATACGGCACTACCGCAGGTGGAGCGCAGTTTCCGCCTAAGGGAATGACCTCCCGGTGTCCTCTGTGTACTGTGACCGCTGTCAGAGGATTTCCTTTCATATCTGTGGAGAAGTGGAAAAGAATCTTTCCTCCGTAAGCCATACGTGTCGTAAAAGGTGACAATTAAATTTATACAAGATAAAATTTATAGGGTTTTTTTCGGTGAAAGACGGCCGGTAGACAGCAGCCACCCAGGGAGGTACTACCGTCCTGCCAAGTGAGTGTAAAACGAGAGCCTGTATTTGTTTTACATGATGGTAGGATTGCTGGTGTCTTTTTTCTGTCTCATAAACATGCAAGATTTCAGGTACGTCTTGTTACTTCTACTTACACTTAGGTCACACTGTTTGCAGATGATGTGAAGTTGATGAGAAGAATTCAATCAGACAAGGACCAGGCAGAACTACAGAGGAATCTGTACAGGCTGCAAGCCTGGTCCAGCGATTGGCTCCTGGAGTTCAACCCCACCAAGTGCAAAGTCATGAAGATTGGGGAAGGGCAAAGAAGACCGCAGACGGAGTACAGTCTAGGGGGCCAGATACTACAAACCTCAATCAAGGAAAAAGATCTTGGGGTGAGTATAACACCAGGCACATTTCCTGAGGCGCACATCAACCAAATAACTGCTGCAGCATACGGGCGCCTAGCAAACCTAAGAACAGCATTCCGACATCTTAATAAGGAATCGTTCAGGACCCTGTACACTGTGTACGTTAGGCCCATACTGGAGTATGCAGCACCAGTTTGGAACCCACACCTAGCCAAGCATGTAAAGAAACTAGAGAAAGTGCAAAGGTTTGCAACATAAGAAGAAAGAAGGAACACTGCAGTAGGCCTACTGGCCCATGCGAGGCAGGTCCAAGTCTCCAACCGGCTTAAGCCGGTTGGAGGTTACATTCACTTAAGGAAGGAGCACGGTATCTGACCTAGTGGTACAAGCTAGCCAGGACCAACTCACACCCACCCGCACCCACTCATATTTTTATCTAGCCAACCACCTGGATTTAACCCTCCCCAGAGGCAACAAGACTAGTCCCGGAGCCAAGGGGTATGTCCTACCAGGAGAGGTTAAGGGAAATCGACCTGACGACACTGGAGGACAGGATAGATAGGGGGTACATGATAACGACATATAAAATACTGAGAGGAATTAACAAGGTGGACAGGGACAGAATGTTCCAGAGATGGGACACAGCAACAAGGGGACACACTTGGAAGTTGAAGACTCAGATGAATCACAGGGATGTTAGGAAGTATTTCTTCAGTCACAGAGTGGTCGGGAAGTGGAACAGTTTGGGAAGCGATGTAGTGGAGGCAGGTTCCATACATAGCTTTAAGAAGAGGTATGATAAAGCTCATGGCGCAGGGAGAGTGACCCAGTAGCGGCCAATGAAGAGACGGGGCCAGGAGCTATGACTCGACACCTGCAACAACAACTAGGTGAGTATATATATATATATATATATATATATATATATATATATATATATATATATATATATATATATTTCTTTCAACACGTCGGCCATTTCCCACCGAAGCGGGGTGGCCCAAAAGGAAAAACTGCGGCATGGCAGAAGATCGACCCCGCGTCACCTTGTCCCGCCCTGTAGGAAGCAAGACAACGTTCACGACACTAACCCTTGCACCACTAATCCTACAATACCATGAATCCAGTAGAACTGGGTGTGAATCATGGTATGAGGACAAATGTGGCCGTGGTAAGGTCAGAGCTAATTTCAACCTACTCCCATTTCAATACCAGCCTTCACGAGCAGTCTATATATTAATGGAACTACGAAAAAAGTGGTTTTTGAATCAATAATCAAACTGCGGCATGGCCGAGGATCGATCCCGCATCACCTTGTCTCACCCCGCGAATGTTGTCTTGCTTCCCACAGGGCAGGACAAGGTAGTGCGAGATCGATCCTGGCCAGGCCACAGTTTGGTTAATGATTCAAAACTACTTGCTTCGTGGTTTCCTTAATATGTATATACAGTGGACCCTCCCTTTTTGTGATTAATCCGTTCCAGAGAGTCTGACGAAATGTGAAATTAAGGAAAACTGAAACCATTTTCCCCATAAGAAATAATGTAAATCCAATTAATCCGTTCCAGACACCCAAAAGTATGAACAAAAAATTATTTTTTTAGAGATTAAATATAGATTTACATACAGAAAAGAATGACAAATAAATATAAAGCACAAATAACATGTATAAATGAACATTTAACATGACACTTACCTTTATTGAAGACTCTTGTTGGTATATGGATGACAGGGAGGAGGGGAGAGGGAGGACTGATTATTGTTTGGAAGAGGAATCCCCTTCCATAAAGACTAGGTACCAAGGTACCAACCCCATGGACTTGCTCAATGCCACAATAGATTCCACAACAGGCATAGGGTTGTCAGGTGTGTGTGGGGAAGTACCCTGGCTGGTTTGTGTGGGGGAGTTCCCTGGCTGGTGTGTGGAGAAGTACCCTGGCTGTTGTGGGGAAGTACCCTGGCTGGTGTGTTTTTTCTTGAATTTATACTGTTTCTCGCCTTCTTTATGAAAGGGCTGGCACTAGGAGGTTTCTTTGGGCCCATGGTGGCTTACTTAGCAGTCACACACAATAAACAAGCGCAAAATACAATGGATTATTACGAAATGTTTCGTATCACCTCGAAGGGTTATGTTCACTCGCCGAGAAACAAAGCCACACTGAATCAGAATGCGTGTACTCGCCTATTTGTGGTTGCAGGGGTCGATTCAGAGCTCCTGGCCCCGCCTCTTCACTGTTTGCTACTAGGTCCTCTCTCTTCCTGCTCCATGAGCTTTATCAAACCTCGTCTTAAAACTATGTATGGTTCCTGCCTCCACTACATCACTTTCTAGACTATTCCACTTCCTGACAACTCTATGACTGAAGAAATACTTCTTAACATCTCTGACTCATCCGAGTCTTCAATATCCAACTGTGACCTCTTGTTTCTGTGTCCCATCTCTGGAACATCATGGGGCTTTCTATAATATAGTAGTAGGTCAATGATGTCAGCTAGGACTATATACCTTGTACATGTACTTGTAGAAATAAAGATATTATATTATTAAAAATCATTCTGAACCTAACGAAAAAAATTATTTCATTGTTTCTTTATTATTAAATTATTGTAAACTTATCTAAAATATATTTAGTTGGATTAGGCTAAATAAAATTGTGCTTGTTATAATAAGGTTAGGTAAGTTTTCTAAGGTTCTTTTGGTACAAAATAAATTTTTACATTAACGTAAATGAAAAATATATCTTTAAACGTATAAGAATTTTTTTTAGAAGGGACTTAATTTTAAATGAGGTCTTGCTAATTGAGCGAGTCATAACTTTAGTGCTCCGCAAATATAAGTGTTTTTGAGGGCAACCCAAGGGTACTGCAGGGGTCATTAAGTGTGTCAGGGTAGTGAACAATCCTTGAAGCAATTTACAAGTTGCCCTGAGCCACATAAGTGTGGGGAGAGCCACAATTTTATAAGTGAACTAGAAAGTGACATTTGGTGTCGCAAGTCAGAGTGGGCAGCCTAGTGTTCTCCAGGCGACGTTGCCACATGTGTCACCCAAAAAAGATATCTTGTCGATATTATATATCGACAAGAAACGGAAGGGGATATACGCCAGGACATCACATCGAGTTGGACAATCTTCAGGCTGCATCGCATGTATCTCACCTATGCGTGGTTTTTGGGGAGTCGGGTGTCGAGTTCCAGTTAACCGCTAAGCTGTTTGTGAACGGTCCAACTCTCATAGTATGATAAAGAATAGGATACAAGTACTCAATAACGAAGAGCAATTGGTAATTTATAGTAGAGCAGGGCGAGCAGACAGGTGTCTGTTAGACTAGGAAGAAGGAAAAGCATGAAGACAAACTAGTAGGTGGGTGTGGGTCAGGTCAGGTCAAGTAGAGCACTGTAGACCACGTGTCACACACTAACTCCACATATACACTCATACTCCATAACACAATCCCACCCACTACTTTTCACACACTTAAACCCACTCATATAGTTCCACACACACATACACATTCCCACATATACAGACCCCCACACACACTTCCCCTCGCACCCTCCCTCACCTCTCTCCCACTCCCTCCCCAGATCCTCCCCGTCTCTCTCACCCTCCTACTTCTCCCCCCTCCTCTCCCTCTTTCCCCCTCCCCACCTCTCCCATTTCACCACTGTCTCCAGCTTCCTCCTCTCCCTCCCTCTGCCCCCGACACACACACTCAAACACATCACAAAACAACCACACAGAAATACACAAGTTTTTCATTCTGTGGCAACAAAAAAAATAGATTGCCAGAGAGCAAGACGGAAAACCAGGGGACTGGAGGATGAGTCTGTGAAGGAGGATTGGGTAGCAAAGCTCATGAAAAGGGAACATGAGTGGGGAAGGAAGCTAGAAGAACTTAGCATGAAAATGGAGGAGAGGATAGCTGCAGAGAGCAGGAAGTGGGAGATGCAAGTCACAGCAGCAAAGGCTAAGATACAGAGATTAGAAGAGGAACTTGAAAAGTCTGAAACAGCCTAAAGAACCAAAGAGCAATGTGGGCATGACATCAGAAACTGCTACCTCAGTCACAAACAAGGGGACTGTAGGGAACGAAGGAGTGAAACTGTATGCAGAGGCCCTATCAGACCATTGTGGAGCCCGAGAAAAAAAAGAGGATCACATCAGGAACAATCGAGGGGACTGTAGAAAATGAAAGAGCTAAGCTATACGTAGAGGACCTAACAGACCACAGCAGTGCCCAGGGAAAGCTGAGAAGAGAAAATGACAGACCACTGAGCCCAGGGACAACAGATAGTGAAGAGATTGAAGAAAGAAAAGCTGCAATGGAGGCAACTAAGTCGAATCAGGGGATACATAGAAATATGCAGTGGAAAAATGTAAGGGAGAGATCAGTCTTTGTTTATGGATCCAGGAAGTTGAAGGTGAAACTTACAAAACGAGAAGACAAGGGGAGAAAAAAGAGTGAAAGCATCATGAAAGCAATAGGAGAAGATGACATGGCCCAGCTGGCAAATTTTCTGAGAATAGGGGGGTTGCAAGAGGAAAAAACCAGCCAGTCAAAGTGATTTTCAAGGCAGAATCAGCTCGAAATAGGGTCCTGCAGGAGAAAGCAAGACTAAGGGACATGCCGGCATACCAGAGGGTGTATCTCGACCCAACAGAACACGAGAAGGCAGAAGCTGAAAGAGAAGATACAAAGATGAAAGGAGGAAAGAAAGGTTAAGATAGAGATGGACAGGAGAACCCAGACTCAGGAGGAAGATCAAATACAACCTCCCTCACAGCCACCTACAGAAGCCCCTCAACCAGGACAACCCCAATGCAACCAAACATTCTAACTCAAAATACACATGCCATACCCAATGCCCCCACCCACCTCATTACAAACTCCACCTTCACAGCAACCACCCATAATTCCTCATCAGGTCTCCCGCTTCCCCAACCCCAATGTACCCCCCAGACCACATTTTTAGAAAAGTAGTTGAAGGTTTGGTATACAAATGCAGACAGAACAAATAAATGTGAGGAGTGGCATGAAAGAATAAAGGAGATGTCCCCAGACATCATAGCACTCACAGAAATGAAACTCACCAGGATGATAACAGATGCAATCTTTCCACCCGGATATCAAATCCTGAGGAAAGATAGAGGGAGCAGAGGGGAGGAGTTGCACTGCTCATTAAAAACCGGTGGGGATTTGAGGAAATGGAAGGAATGGATGGAATGGCGAAAGGGACTACATAGTAGGAACAATCCAGTCTGAGGGCCATAAGGTGGTAATTGCAGTAATGTACAACCCGCCACAGAACTGCAGGAGGCCAGAGAAGAATACGAAGAGAGCAACAGAGCAATGGTAGACACACTAGCCGAGGTGGCCAGAAGAGCTCACATGGGAGAGCAAAGTTACTAGTTATGGGTGATTTCAATCACAAGGAGATTGACTGGGAAAACCTGGAGCCCATGGGGTCCGAAACATGGAGAGCCAAGATGATGGATGTGGTACTGAAAACCTCATGCACAACATGTTAGGACACTACAGAGAGAGAGTGAGGATGCCAGCAAGACTGGACCTAGTATTCACCTTGAGTAGTTCGGACATCGAAGATATCAGTACGAAAGGCCCCTTGGAGCTAGTGATCATGTGGTTCTGTGCTTTGATTACATAGTTGAGCTACAAGTGGAGAGGGTAGCAGGAATAGGACGGGAAACCAAACTACAAAGGGGGACTACACAGGCATGAGGAACTTCCTGCAAGACGTTCAGTGGGAAGAAGAATTGGCAGGAAAACCAGTAAAAGAAATGATGGACTATGTGACAACAAAATGCAAGGAGGCAGAGGAGAGGTTTGTTCCAAGGGAAACAAAATAATGGGAAGACCAGAACGAGTCCTTGGTTCACCCAAAAGTGTAGGGACGCCAAAACCAAGTATGCTCTAGAGAATGGAAAGCGCAGAATACAAGGACCCAGGAATATAAGGAGATCATATGAGCTAAGAAATGAATATGCTTGGATGAGCAGAGAGCCAGGGGCAATACGAAAATGACATAGCATCAAAAGCCAAATCTGACCAAAAGGTGTTGTACAGCCACATCAGGAGGAAAACAACAGTCAGCTGACCAGGTAATCAAGCTGAGGAAGGAAGGAGGAGAGACCACAAGAAACGAAAAAAAAAGTATGTGAAGACTCAACTTTGAGATTTAAGGAAATATTTTCAGTGGAGACAGAAAGTTGCAGTAAACTGATGTGGAAGGATACAACACAACGAGCACTGGACACACTACAGAGAACTGACGAGCAGGTAAAAAGCTGCTACTTGAACTAGATACCTCAAGGCGGTGGGGACCAGACAACTATCTCCTTGGGTTCAGAGGCAGTGTGTACCACTGCTGTTAATCTTCAATACATCCTATCGAAAATGGGCAACTACCTGAGGTGTGGAAAATAGTAAACGTAATTCCAATCTTTTAAGAAAGTATACAGACACGTAGCACCTGTGTCACTGACATGTATAGTAATGTAAAGTCTTGGAAGACTGGTGGAACACCTAGAAAGGAATGACCTTATACACGATAACCAGCACCCGGTTTCTGGGAGGAAAATCCTGTCACAAACCTACTGGGGTTTTCCGACAAGGTGACAGAAGTAAGGCAGGAGAGAGAGAGATGGGTACACTGCATTTTCTTGGACTGTAAGGAGCCTTGCGACGCAGGTCACCTGAAGATGAGTGCACAAGCTAGAAGAGCAGGTAGGAATAATAGGAAGGTCACTGCGAAGGATTAGGAATTCCTAACAGAAACGAGAGATGGTACGACGAGGTGTCAGAGGGCAGGAGCATGAGTCTGCCTAAGCGTCCAACACATCTGCTTCTTCTCATGACAGGTGTGGAAGCTTATCCTTACGAGACATTAAATATACCCTGGCAGCGCCGCCAAGTTAATCTGCTAGAAGGAGATTAAATAAATATTATGGAACAGACAGATAATTTGTAAAAAAAAATAATCAATATCTTATATGTTGAAAATGAAGCTAAATAGTTTTCCTGAAAAGAATATTGGTGAAATAATTGAGAATATTTTAATAAACTATATTCCTGTAAAAAAGTTATCTTTAATTTTTAAAGGGGTGGACCGGTAAGCCAGTGTAAGGCCTCGAGTCAGATAGGAGCTCCAGTTGCGGGTCTTCACATGACTAAGACCCGTATCAGTTGGCATTTGTCTTGTTTGTTGATGAATATTCCTTAATATTTTAATCTATCGGATGGCACAGGAGAGTTATGAAAAAAAATATGTCTGAGATCTAGTTATCAGAGCGTCAGACAAGACACAAGCTATACAGATGTAAGGAAATTGTAAACGAGAACAAGTTATAACCAAATCTCGTATTCATGTTTCTAAAAACTCAAACTAAATGCTAAGATTAAAAATAAGGATTATTAAAAATTAGAGGAGGAAATGTAAGATATTATATAGAAAGTTTCAATTTTCATAAAATGTTTTGTATGTTGTGGATTAATCCCAAACAAGCAGTTGAGGAGGATAATTAGTAACAGAAGAAAAATTAGAGGTGGCCAAGGATGGTAATTAGAGAACAAAATAATAGAACCCAGGCAGGATAGCACATAGATTTTAAAGAATGAGCACAAGAAACATAATGAAAATAATTAGATTTCACTGCAAGGTAATTTGCAGACAAAGGGAGGATTATTAACATTGTGTCATTATTATAAAAAAAGAGGTGACAGGGAATATAAAAACAACAAACCTATTTCTTTAGCAAATATTATTTAAAAATTAGAAAAGTGATTAAATGCCTCAGAGACCAAAAGCCTACTAACTAGTAAACAGTTAAATTTTCAGCAATCAAATTTATTTTATATAAGTCTGTTATATTATATTATAACTGAGTCACGAAAATTTTTCAAGATATGGATATGGCTGCATTTTATTTATCTAGACTTTAAGAAAACTTTTGAAAGAGCAAATCAGACACTGTAAAATGTAGGATATATAAAGGCAACTTTTCTCAAAGGATGAAAGATTTTCTGTCTGAGGAAACTGTGGAAAGTTTGAGAGGAAAAATGTTATCGTGGGGATGTCACAAGTTGAGTGTCCCAAGGATCTCTAATTATCTCAATAATGTTTTAAATTTAAATTTGTGTATGTCTTACCAGAAAGAATAAAAAGCTAAATGACTAGATAGCAGGTTGTTAGACAGCTACCACCTAGGGAGGAACTACCGTCTGCAAATGGTGTAGAAACTGAAACATGTGATTGTTTTACACAATAGTTGGATTGCTGGTGTTTTCTGTCTCATAAACACACAGGTATATATCTTGCTACATGCATGTACATACTCACCATCTCAGTTTTTCTATTTTCTAAATAGGTCTTGTTGTTATATTGTACCTTTCATCTCCGCCCAGGAAAAGAGGAGAAGAATCGCTTCCTATGGGTAACAACTGCATCGTTAAACACGACTAAAATGCCGAACAAATGAATTAAAAACTCATTTTCTTCTTTTAATTATTAATTTAAAATGAACATTTAAAATTGGGATGTTTGAATGGGGTATAGTACAGATGAAGGATTGATTGTGAATGTTATGACTAAAAAGAAGCTGGATGTCCTGGCTATAAGCAAAACAATGGATGTGATAGAGCTTCAGAAGGTAGAAATAAATAGGATTGGGTCTGGTGTATCTGAGAGAGTTAAGGAAGGAGTAGCGGTAATGTTGAATGATCTGTTATTGAAGAAAAGGAAGGAATATAAATGTATAAATTCAAAGATTATGACGATTAAAATAAAGGAGGAATAGGAATAGTCTGGTTATACTAGTGTTTATGCAACAGGGAAGAGAAGTGTAGAGGAAAAGAAAAGATTTTGGAAGATATTTAGCGAGTGTTCAGGGAGTTTTGAACAAGTGAGTAAATAATTATTCTATGCTTAACCCTAAAATGCTAAAGTGAGAGAAACTGTTGTAGAAAGAGTGAAGGTAAGTTTGGGTTGCCAGGGGTGAATGATATGTAGGGTCTTCAACTGAACTTTGTTTAGAAAAGATGTTTGACTATAATTAATACGTATTTTAAGAAACATGGACAAATATGTACTTGAGATATGATACGGTGTAATGACAACAGTTGGAGCTTTGTCTTAGAATGCAAGGTTGATGGGTAGGAGTCTCTGAATGTGTTTTTCTGAAGGGTAACAAATATCAGATCATTGTTAGTTGCAGGTACTAATAGAGTAAGCGGTAGAAGGGGTAAAAGAAGAATGTCATGAGATGAGTAAGAGAGAAGCGAAAGTTAATAAATTAAGAAGAGGTATTAAAGGGAAAAATGCAAACATCTGTTTTTACGACCTAATAAAAGTGTTATTATTATAAAAATAAGGAAAATAACACCCATTATATAAAGTTCTTTATTTTTTCGTGTTATTAGCTTTAGACTATTCACTACAGTGTTGCTGACTTTTGCTCTTTCCACATTTCCCACCTCGGTTATCAGTTACAACCAAGTGTGCACGTTCGTAATACGGAGGCTTTATTTGTTAGGATATTTTTATTGGAAAAAATGGACGGTAAGCTCTTTTTTATCCTTATGTCATAAAGTAAAATTTGACTAAATGTGGCCGTAAGATTTTTTTTTTCTCGCTCAATTGTGACTTGAGAATTCTGGGGACGGACCGAAACATCGTCTAAATTATTAAACTGATTTTAAAAAAAGAGTTTTGCAAACTAAACGATAAGATTGAGAACAGAGATAGGGGGAAGACGACGAAGATAATATTAAAATATATGAGAGATAAAAAATTAAGTGGAGACAGCTTATACAGGGGGCTTGTGTTATCTTGAACTGCACCATAAAAATACTCTTGCCTCAGAACAACACTAGTTACCCCACACGAGTTATCTCACCGATCCCCTGATCACGGGATTTAATCTTCGTTTTGGGGGAAAGGGTTTTGGGGGGGTGTTATCTGGTGGATTGTTGTTACGAGGGCCGCACCTGACACTTACGATGGGGATATCCTTCACCATCTGTGCTCCAGCCGTTAATAGGATCGGCTCACTGCCGCTGTTGTTGTTCCTGTTTGTGTTGATGGTGTTATTTATATTCTTGAGAGTGGTGGTGGAGGCGGTGGTTTTATTAAGAACGTTAATGGTGGTGGGGGGGGTGTAGATGATGCTCCCGTGGTGGTGTAGATGATGCTCCCGTGGTGGTGTAGATGATTTTCTCAGTAGTGGTGGTGCTGATGTTCCCGGGGATGGGGAGTATGGGGGTAGTGTGTAATGGTAGTTTCAAAGAAATTTGTGTGTAATGGTAGTTGCAAAAGATGAGGGGGGGGGTGTAATATTTGTTTCAAAAGATGAGGGGAGTGTGTAATGGTAGTTGCAAAAGATGAGGGTATGTGTAATAGTAGTTGCAAAAAATGAGGGTAGTGTGTTTTAAAAATAGTTTTTAAAAAATGAGGGGAGTGTGTAATGGTAGTTGCAAAAATGGGGGGAGTGTGTAATGGTAGTTTCAAAAATGAGGGGAGTGTGTAATGGTAGTTGCAAAAAATGAGGGGAGTGTGAATGGTAGTTGCAAAAGATGAGGGTAGTGTGTAATGGTAGTTTCAAAAAAATGAGGGGAGTGTGAATATAGTTGCAAAAGATGAGGGTAGTGTGTAATGGTAGTGGCAAAAAATGAGGGGAGTGTGTAATGGTAGTTTCAGATGAGGGTAGTGTGTAATTGTAGTTGCAAAAAATGAGGTAGTGTGTAATGGTAGTTGCAAAAAATGGGGTAGTGTGTAATGGTAGTTGCAAAGATGAGGTAGTGTGTAATGGTAGTTGCAAAAGATGAGGGTAGTGTGTAATGGTAGTCAAAAGATGAGGGGAGTGTGTAATGGTGGTTGCAAAGATGAGGGTAGTGTGTAATGGTAGTTACAAAGATGAGGGTAGTGTGTAATGGTAGTTGCAAAGATGAGGGTATGTGTAATGGTAGTTGCAAAGATGAGGTAGTGTGTAATGGTAGTCAAAGATGAGGGTGGTGTGTAATGGTGGTTGCAAAGATGAGGGTAGTGTGTAATGGTAGTTGCAAAAGATGAGGTAGTGTGTAATGGTAGTTGCAAAAGATGAGGGTAGGTGTAATGGTAGTTGCAAAAAGATGGGGATGTGAAACTGGTACCGGAATTAGAAGTGGAGAAATTGTGGTGGGAGAGGGGGACATGGAGTAACAAAGAGAGCTCCCGCCTAACACAGTGTTAATGGCCTATGTGGAAAGAGGCAGGCAGATGTAATCCATGTTCACAATCAGAACAGGATGGAAATCAGTAACTACAGACCATAATTTATCCTGTCATCATTAGCAGGATTCTTGAGACAAGAATCACACGGCAAAAGGACAGTGTTTTTCGACTCCCACCGCTTTTTTGGGACCGTCAGTATGGTTTGAAAAGGTCATTAGTGCTGAATGCTGTTAAATTTTCCACTATATGTCACCAGCCCCTGGATGAACCCAAAGGTCAGCTGTGCAGAAGCACTGGGGCATTGCTGGTGCTCTCGATAAAGTATGGCACAAGTTGTTTGACAAAACTGCAAGCATTTGGGAGTCGACAGTTGGCACTATGGAAATAAAATTTATAAAATACCGACACAAGGGAAAAAAATAAACACATGGCAGTATAATGTGATCCTTTATTGAAACGTTTCGCCCACGCATTGGGTTTTATCGAGTCACAGACAGTTTCACCGGGAAAATGAGTAAAATGAAGATATATATGGGGTATAGTCAAGGAGAATGCTGGGTCAGGTGGAAAATGCGGGGGCCCGGGGGAAAAACCCGATGTGAAGTCTTAAAAGTAGTGTGATAGTTAAAAACATTGTGTCCCCAAAGGACCGCAGGTTCCATTTTTGAGTTCTAGGGGGGATGGCGTTGAAGAAGTTTCGGCAAAGGTTCACAAAAGGCCCAAAAGGTTTTACCTAATCGGCACGACATAGGAGAAAATTTGGTCAATTAGCAAGAATTTCCATCTAAAATTTTTTTTTTTTTTCATTTATGTTAATGTAAAAATTTAAAATTTTTGTCCCAAGAGAAACTTTGAAAACCCCCCAAAACCCTTATTACAACAAGGAAATTTTAAATTTTTAATTTAACCCAACTAAATATATTTTGATACGTTAACATTAATTTAATAAAAAACAAACACAATGAAATATTTTTTTTCGTTATGATCAGAATGTTTTTGGCGAAATTATTCCTTACAAAATTTTCGCTTGTCTTATATGGCAAGGTGAGCGTTGCTATTTAAGCCAAAATCGAAATTTTTTTTTTAATCGGCACGACATATATATATATATATATATATATATATATATATATATATATATATATATATATATATATATATATATATATATATATATATATATATATTTTTGCCGTTGAAAAAAACTGGTAAATTTGAAGAACTCATTTTAAATTAAGTCCTTTCAAAAATTTTTCTTATACGTTTAAAGATTTTTTTTTTTTCATTTATGTTAATGTAAAATTTATAATTTTGTCCCAAAGAAAATTTTTTGAAAACCTACCTAACCTTATTACAAAAGCGCAATTTATTTAGTTTAACCCAACTAAATATATTTTTAGATATTTTAACATTAATTTAATAAAAACCAAACACAAAAAAATATATTTTTTTCGTTATGTTCAGAATGATTTTGGCGAAATTATTGCATACAAAATTTTCACTTGTCATATGGCAAGATGAGCGTTGCTATTTAAGCCAAAAGTTTTTTTTAATCGGCACGAATATAAAAACTGTGCTGGGACCCTCATCCTCAGAAAAAAGAAAAAACCATTTCAGGGGTAAACTAAAAGGTTCTCCCCGGAGCTTTTTGGGAATTTTTCTTCTAATCCCAATTCCCTATATTAAATTTCCTAGGTAGATTTTTATTTTAACCCCAAAATACGTTGAAAAAAATTTTATGAGAGTAGTATAACACAAATAACATCTCAGAGCTGATCTCAATTTCCCGTCCAGCCCCCAAAAGCGGGGGCCCATGTCCAGAATTCCCCAGACATTTCCTCTGGTTGCAACACGGGAGTCTCTAAAAGAAAAGCGGGTTTTGGTCTGTGAACCTTGGCTTCTGTGATGAGTTTTTCACCCAGGTTTTTTTAGGATCTTTAGAGCACACTTGCCCCATCCCTCGGGTCTCCGACCTTACTGGATGAATTTTCCCCTTTTTTATTTGGGGGTCTTCTCCTGGGATTTCCCCGGGGTAGCGGGCCCTCCCCCCCCTTCAGTTTTAAAGAGTATGGCAAGTAGGTGTCTGCCAATGTGGGGGCCGGGTGTAGTCCCAGGAATTCTTACCCATCCTTCCGGGGAAAGAAAGGGGCTCCATAAAGGACGTTTTTGATTTCCCGTCAGACCTCTTTTTTTTTGGGGGTTCCCCGTTGGGCTGGGCAACGGGGCTGGGAGGCTTCTCTTCATAATGTCGTTGACCTTCTCATGTCTAGCATATTTCCCCTTTTTCTGATGGGGGAACACGAGACCATGAAGCCCGGGAATTGATCAGCCGTCGCCCTGCCAAAAACCACCTACGTTCGGTGAGTATGGGGGTGACTGGGGCGAAGAGAAACACCAATCTGAATGGCCTGTGGGTCAAGTCGGGGTGCCCAGAGGGGGGTTGGGGGGCTAAAAGGAAATCTGAATATGGTCCCCTCACCCAAAAAGACGAACTTTGCCCTTTTCCCCAAGGTTGGGGGAGCCCCGGTTGGGTTTTTTCCATAATCGGTTTGTCCCAGGGGGACTGTTTGTGCTCTTTGGGGGGAACTGATCTATTGGGAGTCTGTGGGGTGCCCCACAGCACGGCTGCTTCAAGAACCGGGGGCCTTGAGTTCCTACCGCACCTTTTAAAGGGTTCGGGGACAATCCCCCTGACTGGGATCACTTGGGGCCAAAAGAGGACATAAATGCAGGTAAACCCACCGGGTTGTTTTGGCCCCCTTTATACCTCCCACTCGCACTGGGAGAGTTGCCTGATCCCATTGCTGAACTTCCAGTGACAGATTAATGCCTTCAAAGATTCTTAGGGTGAGTCATATTGTTGAGTGATGGGGTTGTAAAAAGAGGGTCCCACCCCCAGGAAATGAGTTTTGGAGAGTAAGACCCCTTGTGAGGAAAACAGGGCATCACCCTTTGGAGGACTGTGTCGATGGCCTGATGACCCAGCAGTGCTCCCAAGGGATGTTTTTGGATGGAGTGGTAGTAGAGACTTGGGAGGATTGTTATTACGAACGCAGGTAATGAATGGCCTGTGAGACCTGGTTGAAGGGAAATTTGGAGCAAAAAATCAGATAGACTATAATGTATTTTTTTCCCCCTTCCCCCTCCAAAACCCAAATATAAAAGATGAAAAATAATAAGTGACACCAGTGTACAGCCAGAAGGGTGCCCCGATTCAACCAGCAAGTAGACAATTTCCCCGAATGTTTCCCCAAGTGAACCACGTTTATTTAGTTTAGAAAAGGCTTCCCTTGGATTAACCCAATGAACCAAGGTATTTGATTTAAGGGCGGTTTCCCCCAGTGATTGTTAAACCCTTAGCACCCGGTTCACTGGGGGGGAGGCAGCCTATATGGGAATGTGACATACGCCGAATAAATTGTAACAACTTTTGGATGCAACAATTGTTCGCACAGCTCTGATTATTTCCTGGTTCCTTTGATGATTTCCCCTTGGGAGGATTGAGGATGAGTCCCAAGGCTTCTTTTGTGTTTCACCAGTTGTGGGCCCTTTAGCGGGGACTCTTCATATTTTCCCAGAGTCCCATCATCCAAGTACCAGATTTAAACTTTCCCGCCGGGTGGAAGGTTTTGTTTTCACCGCCCCAAAAAGAAAAAGTGGAGCTAGTGGGTCACCCTGCTGGAAAACCCCTGATGAGGGGAAATTTTTTGAAACAATAGAATTGAGGGTTTCTGTAGTCATTTAAATGAAGGGAAAAAACATTTTAAAGTCAAGTTTGGGTCACGGCCTTGTCTTTTGGAAAATCCTTGATGTAGGGCCCCCCTACATTTCTGCTGTTTTACTGCCCCTTGGGGAGACCCCAAAGCCCAGTTGGGTGGCTGGGAGTAAATCAAGGGTTCTGGGGAAATGTTTCACGTTTTTTGGCAACGAGATGGCAAAGAGTGTTACCAACAGCAATGGGGCCACTCCCCCTCTTTTTTTTCTTCAAAGGCATACTGAGGTTTCCCAAAAAAAAAGGTTTAATTTTTTTCAGGGAAAGCACCCAGCCAGACAGTTGTTGACGAAGGTTGTTAATCGGGGAAAAAGAATTGATGCAGATGTACCGAGCACTGGGTTTTTTTATCTTTTTGTGTTGCAGATCCTACTGGAAATGAATTATCCTTTATGGGCTTTGATTCTGGGAAAAATTTAAATTTTACAGTGATGAGATCTTCCCCAGGGTTGTTGTTTACGACTATGGGTCCCTTTTCTGAGTGCCCCTTTGGGGTGTGGCCCCACCCTTTTGGGGGCAACAATTTTCGTCACTTTTAATTATTCCCATTGTCCCATTTTGTTAACCTTTTAGTTTTTCGCAATGGCAAATTTTCTCGTTATCAGTGGAATTTTTTTAGGGGCTACCCTCTGTGATTCCTGCGATGATGGGGGAGAGGGGCACAAATCTATTCTTGGTAGTTCCAACTGGCCGATGACTGATGTGGTTAGCAGTTTGCTGTGTCTTTGAGGAACTGCAAACAGACATTGCCGAACAGGAGTAGATTTTCGCTATTCATTAAAAAGGGGCCGGGTTCTGTTTGTGTAACCCCCATTCACCTGCTTAAGAAGGTCTGTGGGAAATTTTCCCCGCCGCATATGGACCGCCGCCTTTGTAATTTTGGAGGTTTGGGGACTGCTAGCAGTAGATTTGGGAAAGCCATCAGAAGATTTTTTGCAACTGGGGGTTACCATTGGGAAATTTCATCTGTCTGGGGGAGGCTGTGGGGTGTTTCAGGGTCCCTTGGTCCAGCACACCCATTGTGCAAGTATAAGCCATTCCGTTGAATGCTGGAAAAGCTCCCCACACCTGACATGTGCATTGTTAGGTTGTACTGCCCTGGTTTTTTGGCTGGCTAGCTGCATCATCTGCCAACCTCAATCTTTTGTGGTGAAGGTTTGGGCTGAAGGGGGAATGGCACGGGGGGTAGGCACAAACCCCGGATTGTTCATGGTGGGGGTGGGGAGGGGGGGAGGATAAAATGGGAATTTTATCCCCGGTTGGTGGTCTCAGTCATCGTGGAAGGCGGGATAGGGGGGGTGGGGTGAGGGGGGACGAGGGGTGAGGGAGTCAGGGGGGGTGATGACCTGGGGAAAGGGAGACCTGTCGAGTTGTCCACCACTGCACTAAACGACATTTCATTATACATGACGACACTATTAAAAGTCCCCCCAAAATAAAAAAAACAAGGGTATACCTCCCCCCAAACCCCCCTCCCCCTTTCTATTTTTGTCTGGTCATCAAGGACGGGCACAGAAGGCCCCCAGTGAGCTCAATATCCCGGTTTTGGATGATGGTACCCCAACTGGCACTACAGAATCTCCTAGAGGACATCAGGAAAAAATTTAAAAACTGGGGGAGAGCCCCTTTTTCCTTTTAAAACCCCCCAAAAAGTGAAATAGTTTCTACCCAAACGACAGATGATCCAGAACATTAGTGCTGTTTTACCAGGGGACGGCCAAAAGATCCAGCCAACAAACTATCCTCGGTGCTCCCTTAACCCCCCTGCCATCGATCAGGAAGATGGAAGGCAGGATGAAAGACATCGATACACATGATGCCTTCTACCTACCACCAGGTGCCTGTCAATCCCCCAAAAATTACCTACTTCCTGAGATGCTCCCAGCCTTTAGCAGTCCAAACTCAAGAATATGACCCCTTCCCCAAGACCATGCTAGAGAGTGTATTGAATCTTTCCCTGAAGATGGAAGGGGGTTGCAAGCCCACTTCCCCGTCAGGCTTGTGGGGCTGGGAGTACGCAAACCCCCCCCAGATTGCCCTACCAGCTTTCCCATCCTCTTCCATAGCATCAAACGGCTAATAAAACAAATTCTTCCCGACAACCTCAGTGATTCCCGCAGGAATAAAAACCCTAAAACACGCCAGTACCATCACTGAATGGGAGACTCTTTCTGCTCCAGCACCCAAAAACCCAGTGCAGAACTTTGGGCCCACAAACAGCCGGGGTGGGATGGCCCCATCCCGAAAAAATGCTTGCCAACATGCTTAGGGGCCGAAACGACAGGGAGCTGCCCGTCTCCCAAACCGGAGTGCCCTCACCTGGAGACTTCCCCCAAAAGCCCATTTCGGAAATGGGAACAAACCCCGACCCCAAGACCCTCCGCATTGCAGTGGTTCTGTGCCTTTCTGCCCCAATTCCCCGGGAAAATACTTGTATTTGCGGGGTCTGCCGACTGTTGCATGCAAAGAGTATGTAACCCCTTTTTTCAGAGCATTTAAAAAAACACCAACATAGGTCCCCCCCAACCAGCGAACCATCAAGGGGTTTTGCCCGTGGGCCCCATCATCAAATCAACGGCTTGGGGTTCCCGCCCAATTAAAATGCGAGTTTAAAATGACAAAGGTGGCGTGGGTACCACTCCGGGGTTTTTCATTGAATTCCCGCATAGAGCTGGTTGTGGGAAAAATTGTTTTGTCTTTTTGGCTGCTTTACCCAGAAACTGTGGGGGAATTTAAAAACTACTCCCTTTTTTATAAATGTACATATGTGTAAAAACCTTTTTTATTTTTTTTGGTTAAAGGGGGAAAAACAAAAAATCTTATATATTCATAACTGCTTGGTGAAGGAAAAGACAAAAGTCTTATATATTCATAACTGCTTGAAGGAAATACAAATTCAAAGCATTTTCTACTGTGTTTTTTTTGTTCCAAGATCCCTTTTACACTCAGGTTAACAGGCCATTGAACCTGAGGTTGTAAACCGACCAATATGGTCTACTTTTTCTAAACTTTTCCCAAAAACCAAGGGCTGGCATGCAAGACACAATGAAGTCAACGACATCATAAAGAGAACCCTTGCTTCAGCTGGATGCCAAGCAGAGAGAGAGCCCCGATCACTAGCAGCCAACAATATCCACAACCCAGCAAACCGCCCCGATGGGATCACCATCTATCCTTGGAAGAATGGCAAGCTCTTAGCATGGGACTATACCTGTGTGTCGACACTGGCTAACACCTACATCCATCACAGCGTCAGGCGACGGGGAGGAGCTGCTGACCACAGGGAGGAGTACAAGATCGGCAAGACAGGGACATAAGCCAAGAGTATCTTATACGTTTAAAGATATATTTTTAATTTATGTTAATGTAAAATTATTTTTTGTTAAAAGAGAAACTTTGAAAACCTACCTAACCTTATTAAAAAGCGAATTTAATTTAGCCTAACCCAACTAAATAATTTTAGATACGTTAACAATAATGTATTAATAAAAAAACAAATGAAATATATTTTTTCGTTATGTTCAGAATGATTTTTCGAAATTATTGCAACACAAATTTTCGCTTGTCTTATGGAAGATGAGCGTTGCTATTTAAGAAATCCAGTTTTTCTAATCGGCACGACATAAAATGTCGTGCCGATTAGGAAAACTTGCGATTTTTTTAAATAGTTAGCAACGCTCACCTTGCCATATAAGACAAGTCAAAAATTTTTGTGCAATAAATTTCCCCAAATCATTCTGAACATAACGAAAAAAAAAATATTTCATTGTGTTTGTTTTTATTAAATTAATATTAACGTATCTAAAAATATATTTATTTGGGTTAGTCTAAATTAAATTGCGCTTGTTTAAAAAGGTTAGGGAGGTTTTCAAAGTTTCTCTTGGTAAAATTTTAAATTTTACATTAACATAAATGAAAAAATATATCTTTTAAAAGTATAAATAAAATTTTAGAAAGGACTTAATTTTTATATATATATATATATATATATGTCGTGCCGATTAGGTAAACTGGTCAATTAGCAAGAACTCATCTAAAATCAAGTCCTTTCTAAAATTTTCTCTTATACGTTTAAATATATATTTTTTCATTTATGTTAATGTAAAAATTCTGAGATTTAACATAAAAGGCAGATTCGGTGCTCACAAATCTTACTGTTAAATCTCGGGAATTCAAAGAGAACGTGAACAAAAAAAAAAAAATTCTTGAATAATACTAAGTTGATATTATAGCAGAGAATTGAAATACAATTTATACTATATTATTCATCTATACAGGTTATTTACATTTAACCCCAACTCTGCTAGGGTGAGATTGACATATGCAGAATGATTATCATCTCTGATCATTAGAGGAGAGGGTACAGCATCAGGAGGATTGTCAGAGTTTGTCTCATTTGTCTGGTTGTCAGGACCACGTCGTCATCACATACTACTTCATATGATCTAAATGCGATGCTTTATACTGACCCGTACTGATTTCTCTAACCTTATACTTATTTCCATTAATATTATCAACTACTCGATAAGGACCAACAAACTTTTGGTCGAGCTTAGGCATTGAAGACGTTTTGTTAAGTTAGTCAGCATAACCCCGAACCAACTTTAACTTTGGTCGGTTTTGCTCAGTATTAGTTACTTTAGTAAATTCTGCTGTTGATTTATGAAGTGTTTCACGGATCATTCTGAAAACACTCTCAGCTTGGCTGGTACTAGTTTCTATGAAATCATCAGGATTAAAATTTTGGGTTTCGGATTAGAATATGACAACTCATAAGGCCATCGCTTATCGACACCATACAATGCGTAATGTGGAGTGTCACCTATTGAAGCATTGTAAGCAGAATTTATTGCACACTGAACATCAGGTATATCTTCATCCCAGGTTGCATATTGGGATTGATAGTGGCCCTCAAGACATCAAATACTTTCATATTAGTTCTTTCCGCTAAACCATTACTGGCAGGATGGTGAGGAACAATGGTCGATTTAGAGATCTTGCACAAAGTACACAAATTTTCAAGAATCTCATTACAGAATTCATTTCCCATTATCTGTTACTAGGAACTTAAAAGTGCTTTCTTACTGAAGGAAAGAACAGGCTCGGTGGAGTGGTTTGGGACTCTCCCCGGTTGAAATAGGTAACGCTATAACACGAAATACTAGCAAGGGAGAAACGGATCATACATGCAAAAATATCGACATACCACTCCAACTTTACAAGGATTACTGTCAACTAGGATATTATCACCATTTGAAACAAAACAACAACAGACACTCTAGT
The DNA here is from genome assembly GCA_009830355.1 of Cherax destructor. Taxonomy (NCBI): domain Eukaryota; kingdom Metazoa; phylum Arthropoda; class Malacostraca; order Decapoda; family Parastacidae; genus Cherax; species Cherax destructor. The sequence continues at coordinate 166,190 of WNWK01003263.1, forward strand.
GAGGGCACTAGCCACAGAAACGTCTTTTTGCAATGGCTTGTGACATCAGCAAAGATAGATAAATCATTGCAAGTAGTCTTTCTTCACAAGGCGTCCGGAAGGAACTACTACTTGAGTAGCGAATTACAAGGATAGGCTCAGCTAAGGTAGTCTGAGGTTCCTCAGACAACTGAGGCAACTGGACACTATATTGCATACCTGAAGTTGAAGGTGGAACACAGGAGTGACAGGATTACTAGTGTCTGACCGCTTGGCTACGTTAATAAGTAAGGACTGAATCTGAACTTCACATCCCACACCACTGTGAAAACTCGGATACAAGCTGTGAAAAAAAAAACATATTGCTCAGAGCTAGATACTGTCTGTCAGTCGGAAAGGGGACTATTAGGGATTTTCCCGAGGGACAGTTATGAGCCTGAGAGGCCTGATTGATGTCATTTACTCATACAACTCAAAGGTATGTGAGACATAATTGCAAATTTGCACAAAAATAATTAAGGCAAGAACAATGAATAATAAAAGATACTATAACACAAGTAGTAGTTAAAATTGAAATGAAAAATATGTAACTAGTTTGCATAAGTAATTAAAATGTTTAAGACACACTGCATGAGAAAGGACAACTCACTGAAATGTACTGTACAAGATAAAGAAACATTGAAAATGCAAAAAAGGGGAAAATTTTTACTGTAATTTGAGTTAATTGCAAAGTGAGCTGTCTTTACTCTTTATTCGATAAAGAAATTTAGTAATAAAATTGTAAATCAATGCACAAATTATAAAATAGAATCACTAAATTGTATGAAATTTGGGAAAAAAATGCTGAAAAAACAAATTTTCTAAAAAGAAAGTGACACTAAAGAAATTAGTATGCAATGATAACACAACTAAGTGAATTATAATACTGAAAAGATTGCTCTGAATTATAATTTTATCACTTGTTAGAAATAAACAATGATTAAAACAAAATAGAGCACAAAATACTATATAAAAAAATTATTTGAGAAATTAATCATTTCAGAACAATAAAATTCACAATGCAAGTAAGTTGCAGAACTAGTCAATTTATCAATTAAAAAAAAAGTTTTGCACTGGGAACATGGAGCTTGGGCACTAACTCTTAATTGCAAATTAGATAAAACAATTTACTCAAACAAAGCAATGATAACACTTTACTTTAAATATGAACACTAAAAGTGAATTTGTTCAAAGAAATATTGAAAAATGAATAAAAATGATACAATGTACAAAACTAAAAGTGAACCTTACTGGCTCAAGCACAGAAATATCAAGGATCATTCACAGGTATAATCAAATAGATAAAACATATGTTGGTAGGTGTGGCAAAATAAAAATTATTATCAGTCTTGACACAGAAGATATGACACTATGGTCTGTGGGGAAATTAAAACAGGTGAGACACTGGATATAGAAAAAAAATGGAGCACAATGAGTGGTGCACACTTTAAATAAATTGGTAATTTAGAACACTGGGGAATGAAGCACTGAATAAACTAATGCATAGAATTAGCATAAAAACACAAAGGAAATTCAATGAAAATGAGGCAAAATACAAGAAAATAATAAAACACAACACTGAAATATTGTGGAAAACACAACACTGAAAGAACACAAAGTAACAAAATAAGTAAGCTCTTCACTGGATGACTGATAAAAAATATTAAAAAAAAAATTATACTGCACTCAAGTTAAAGAATAAATTTGGACACATGAAATGAATACTTACTTCAGGTGTAGAGAATTTACATAACAGAACATAGATAAAAATGAGACACGAAAATGAATGATAACACTGGAAAAAGTATTGTAAATTAATGAACAATAAAATACTGACTCTACACTGCAGGGACAAGTCTCTGAATAACACAATCACTGTAGAAATGTTGCACACATGCAAACGTCTTTATATATATAAAAAATGGTATCTAAACAGTGTGAAGGTCTGGGAGCCACGGCTGGAGGAGGTGGAAGGATGAAAAATGAGAGTCCACTGTACTGTGCATAACTCGAAGACCCACATGGCAGGCTTTTGTAACGATGACACACAGGTACGAATGAATGAAGAACTATCTTGACCTGCTATTGGGTGGTGAAATAAGGGCGATAGAACCCCAGTGGGGAAGACCACAGGTGGGTAAGGCTGGAGTGAGTGGGTGGTGAAGGTGGGTTGTGGAGCGCTGGATAAGTGGTGTCCCCGCTCGTCTAGCTGGCACCCACAGTACTAGGCACTTGATTATTCTAAGCTGGGCAGCTTAAAAACCCACAAAATACCACAGAGATGGTAAAACCACTCTTACTAGCATCCAACTGGTAGCACAAAGTGATATTGGGGACAATACTTCAAAAAAGGAACTGGCTTCTGAAGAAGCAGCTGCAAAGCCCTCGAGACTGGCCAACTTGAATGATTGTAATGATGCACACAGCATGAAAGAGCAGGCTGGATGTCTGAAGAGACAGGCTGGATGAGAGGCTGAGGCAGGCATGAATAACTGAGGCTATCTCCATAGACTGGCTAACTGGCTGGCTTAAGTACAAAACCCGGATCAACTCCTCACAGGTTGTAACACACTAAGCCAGGAGCTTGAGAGACTGTTGTACAAACTGGCTTGGACGGGTTTGGGGAAGCCGGCTGAGTGGCTGGCTTTGTCGGTTAGAGTTGGCGGGCTGGCTGAGGGATGCCGGTGGCACTTGGCTCTATCTTCTTAAATCTGTGTAAATACCCTAATCCATATCCACAATGTTCCACCAATTTGTCGTCTGGGTTCTTGATGAATTTTTGGTAATAAACACAAACGTAGCTGGTGGTAACTTTATATTGTGATAATAATGGGAGAATACTCAGAGCCATCGCCTTTGCTGTCTACTCTCTGCTATCTTGATTTGAACTGAGGCTAGTGAGCGAGAGACACTCACGGCATTCAAAGGGTGACCTCTGACATAGCTTAGGTCAGCAGAAAGACTAGTAACGGACAGTGATCACGTGAAAGGCTTGTGACTCACTAACGATTGGTAAGATAGAAAAAAACTACTACTGAACTACTACTGACAGGTAGGCTCTCAAAAACATTGATGAGAAAAACCCACAGTTTAACTATAGCTTGATGTGAAGAATAATAGTGTACTTAAGAACAGTTATTTTCAGGTTTTCTGTAAATTTTATATTTAAAATCTTTGTTACCCTTAATAATTAAAACATCTAGAAAAGGCAATGAGTTATTTACTTTGAATTCAACGGTAAAATTTATAGAATGAACTAAGCTATTTCATTTAACAAGGAAATGGTTATATCTACATTCTTAGGCATAAGACACAAAATATCATCAACATATCTTAACCACTTAGCAATATTATGAAGGATCCATGTATAAATTACTAAGAACAGGTGAAAGAGGTTTCCCATGCCATACCAAACATCTGAGTATAAAAATCATCATTAAATTCAAATTTTGCATCAACAGTACAAAGTTTAATATGTTTAATGACAATAGGAACTGGCAATGGTAAATCGTAAAAAAAAGTTATTCAGATATAAAACAATAAATCATCAATGAATTTTTGTAAACATGGTAACATCAAAACAAACCCATGTTGAAATTATTTAAGTCAGTCAAGGTGCTTAATTTACCCACTATATCAGCCAACCCACGCATTACTATAGAACATTTTGGGGTCCCTGGTTTAAGTGTTTTAATCAATCCATATTGACATGGGAGAGTTATTTTTTCCCAGGCTGAGTGAAAAGACACCCATTAATCCTATTTTAAATTTTTATTCCCATAAACCCTACCTTTCAAAATCTTCTATGCATAGCTCCTGGCGTAGCATGAAAAGAACTCCCAAGAGCTGGTATTTTTCCTCTATGGCTTATTTTGCATAGTAGAACGGATAAAGTCCCCAAAACTTATCCAGATATCTTGTGCCTGGTGGCTAAAGCCCGCTTCACAGGCGGGGCCGGGGTTTCGATTCCCAGCCAGGGTAGAAACATTGGGCGTTTTCTTTACACCTGTTTCTATTTCCCCATCAAAAAAATGGGACCGGGTGTTAGTCGACTGGTGTGGGCCCATCCGGGACACTGACCTAATTTGCCCGAAATGCCGCAAAAAAGGAGTTTTTATGAGTAGATGTCACTGATGTCAGCTAGGCCTGTATACCATGTAAGTACTTGTAGTAAAAAAAAATATTATTATTATATTATATTATTATTATTATTATTATTATTATTATTATTATTATTATTATTATTATTATTATATATTTTATATTCCTACATGATATTATAAATTTAGAAAATATAACAGAGGAACAGCCAGATATGTTGATATTGGGATTAGTGAGAACAAGAACGACGCAACGTGAGACCGTAAAAACACATGAAACACAGAAAACCATGCTGAACCCCCTTAAAGGTCAGTGAGGCCAAGTTAGTCGCTAAGGAAGTTTTAGACGACGAACCATAAAAAATCCAGCCCACTTTTCCAAATTGTCAATCAACAGGATTTTCCCCCTTTTTTGAGACCACTATAAAGTGATGCCGACAAACCCTTTCCCACCCCCAACCGATCTCACCCCAGCTGTACTACTACTACTACTCTATACTACTACTACTACTGGTACCCCCTTACTTTACACCCTCGCAGCCTGCCACCTGACTCCTGTCACTATTTTCCGTTCTTAGTTATTCTGTCCCGCCAGCAGACAAGTGGGCCCCCCGAGGCTACACAGCGGGGACGTCTTCATCCATCTCAAGACCCTAAAGTAAAGTCCCCTCCCGACAGCCCGACGGGGCACCATCTGGGAAAAGGCCCGCCAGGGGCCACCCCGGGAATCACTCATCATTATCTCGTATAAGAACTAAAAAAATTGCGGAGAAACGTTTTATTTAATAAATGCCCCAACTGTACACTATATTTTTTTAAATTTTGTCGGGATCAAATCATTTACTTTCATGTGTTACAAGCACAGTCGTTCTTATTACATTTTGTTTCAAATTGATTAGCAGATTTACTATTTCGTCCTTGTGGATTTCCCCGAAGCTGGTAGCTGCTCCTCCTTCATCCCTTTAGCAGGAGATATTTTCAGCCAGTGTATATTTCATGAGTCTCACACCACCTGCTGGGCCCTAGTCCAGGCTTGAAGATAATTTTCTTCCTGATGATTTTGGTTTAATTAGATCTACATGATTGGGGCAACTCCTTTTAGCTGAGCTCAGCGGGCAAAGTTTCTGTTGGTTATGTTGTTAACATCTTAAATTTTCTTCAGTATAAATTCAAATAAGATCATGTATCCAAATCGGTCTCCGTCAAATTACCTCATTTCACCTGAATTCGGCAAAGATTAGGGAACAAGGCATGATCATCACCAAAGGAATAGAAAGAGAAAATTGGGGACTACGCAGAAAATCCCGCATGAGGAACTCTCACTGCCAAGAGGAAGCTTTATACTTCATCGACACACTCATTGTTGGGGTTGTATTTGCTGCGGGGATATCACAGTTCAAATGTTTGTGGTTGTTAGGGAAACTGGTCTGGTTGGGGGCCCTTCAATAGTGCATAGTAACCAACATTTTCACTGAGGTGTTCAAGGAGAATCGCTGGCACAGGTCGTTTGGGTGGGAATGCGGGGAAGTCATCTTTCCCCATAATTATTTTCCCCTGCGACAGTGGTGTAGCCTGCACCCACTGCCCATCTTCTTCAGAAAACCGAGAACTTTTTTGAATTTCGTCCTCAGGATTTGGTATTATAATTAAAAAAATAATAATAATAATATTTTTATTTGATGCATGTTACAAGTGTACACTGTTATTGGTAGTTACAATTATAAAACTGTAATGCAAGGAGAGCCCGGGATGCCATGGCATTAGGTTCTTTGTTGTCCTGTGAGGGAGCATCTTGGGGAAGAAGTTAGCCTGGGGTTTACCTATTCGTTGTTCCATCATCATTATATTATCGAGAAAAAATTTTTTTATTATTTTATATTATTAATAAAGAGAATACTGGATCAGGACTCAAACCCGTCGTCCTTATAATTACGCTTTAACCTCAGTCATGAATTTTAAAGGAGATTTTACAATGAGCGCGGCTGTGACATGGTTGATCAGCGGCACCAACTGTGACCCCTCTCTCACCCAAGCCTCAGAAGCCTTTCCTGCTTTAAAACTTCACTTTTTGTTTTAACGTAAAGGCAACGTACGAAATGTCCCAAAAAAAAAGCGGAAAAACAAGAACAATCATCACAACAAAACCGCATCAGTGGTACCAGCAGAAATCAACAGTAATGATTGCCCAAAACAGCAGCAAGAACATTGGAAACAGAAATAGAATAACAGAAGAAAAACAGCAGCAGAAAGAAAATAACAAAAAGGGAGCAACTGCATTAACGACAGCAACAACAACAAGAAAAAAATCAGCGGCGCAAGAGCAGAACAAAGGGCAAAAAATAGCAGAAGGCGGCAACAAATCAACAACAGCAGCAACACCTAAAACAGGTAAAAAGAGCAACAACAAAACAGAAGGGGGAACAGCAAATCGCAGCAACAACAGGGGCAAAAAAAAAGAAACAGCAGAACCATTAAAAAAAAAAAAACTGCTCGGATTAATAAAACAGAAAAACAACAACAACAGCAAAAATATAGTGAAAGCGTCTCACAACAGCAGAAAAGCAGCTGCAATAGGAACAACAACAGCACAGCGAAAGTTTTGAACATCAGTTTCCCAAAGAAATATCAGAAGAGGCACAAAAAACCATCAGAGCTTCAAAACATCATCAACAGCAAATTTCCCCAACAACAAGCAACAGCAAATTCCCAACAACAGTAGCAAACAACAGTTCCCAACAACAGAAACAGGGCCCGGGAACAAAGGGAAAACCCGGGGACATTCTCTTTAGAGTGCGACAACGTCTGTCAGAAAAAAAGGGGCGATAGCGAAGCAGAGGAAGAGCAGCAGAAGCGCGGGAAAACACAACAGGTTTTGAAGGAGCAAAATCAGTAGCAAGGGTATCGACACCAGTATCACTTGCAAAAACAAAGGGGAAAACGCAGGGGCAGAGATGGCAAAGACACGCCCCCCCAGGACCCAACACTAACCTTTTTTTGCACCACATTTAAAAAAGCATCGTTTGGGAACTTTATAGTCTGGTACCAAGCCTCATTATCAGTTGGGCATGGGTCCCAAGGCCTCCCTCACCCTGCTGGCCCCCGTTACTTTAGTCTCACTGATTCCCCTTTCCCGAAAATTAATTATAGGATACTAACCAAAGGTCTTTCTGTGCTGGCAGGATCTTTTAAAAATATAAATAATACTAATTTAGAAATGCGATTTCGTCTTTTAAAACTAAATTCTTCCTTACATGACAGATTCATTTTTTGAAAAGGGAAAAAGAAAAAAAAATTAAAACTTGTCAAGAGGTTTATGTTTATTTTATTTAAAAGAAATTATGATTTCTGTTTGCCGATAACATTCCATAAACCCCGCAATTTTCAGTGCATTTTTTAAAAAAAATACAACCACCCGGGTACTAAAGAGGCAGTCATCCCCCCTGC